>VALG01010222.1:0-19001 GCA_009835305.1 Ipomoea purpurea
ACGGGAATATTGGGATGGATAAAAATAGATGTGGACCGGTTCGCGGAAACGGGGGATTGGGGAGTAAATAATACCTCCTGCCCTCCGCCCCCGTTGTCATCCCTATCAATGTCCCCTTTCCACTTAATTTGATGTAAACCAATTAATTCATTAAAAATTATCAATTAAAATCAGTTAAATCACATAATAACCAATTTAATTAAAATTAAATTGAAATTGGGCTTTGGTTTTGTTGGAATGGGACAATTGAAGTCATAATTAATTGTGGGAACAAACCCCCAATCCAAATTTTCAAATTAAGGGATTTAATTTGAGTTAATTAATTTCCATCAAGTTGTAAATATTCTAACCTGAAATTTTATTAAGTCGGAAACCAGTAAAATGGGGGACTTTTAAAGTACCCCCCAAAATCCAAGGTTTTGTACAATTTTTAGTTTGTAAAAGAAGTCCTTTAACCATTTTTTCCCTTTTATGTTTAAGTAAGGGGTAATTTTCTTGGAACTTTCACTTGTGTTAGTTAATGTATGTACCTAAACCAAGTTCAGACCACCTTTCAATTTCTTTTCTTTTAAACAACTTTTTCTAAAATTTCCTAGCTCCAACATTTCTCTTTTTCCTTTAAAAATGTAGGATAGCTTTTCTTCCAAAAAACCAGTTTGGAGCTTAACAATTCAAAAGAAGTTGTCCAAAAGATCCAAAAAACCTATATTAATTTTTGGCCCATTCTAGGGAAAGAAGATTAAAAGTTCATTCTTTTGTTTTTATTTTTAAATTTTAGGTGTCTTTTTCCTTAATAAGTCTTTTAATATTAATAAATCGGAAGTAAGGTTGGAAGTGAGGCCTTTGTTGAAGTTTGTTATGATTTCTTGTATGTTTAATCTTTATAATATGGATTCTGGGTTCGAATGTTTTACCAAAATTACTATCTAAACCTTAATGTTAGGTTAACTTCAACATTTGTATTGGTGGTAAAACCCAAGCCTTATTTTCGGTTTGACCGGCGTCGTCCCATGTATGTTTTCTTTCAGTGATTGTACTAAGGCGATTGGCGGCGGTTCAGTAAACTGCTTAAGATAGCTGTTTCCCTTTTACGTTTTTGTGGCCAAAGTGGCTCAGCTTTAGAAGTAAAGAAAACAATGAGGACAATTGGGTTTTAAGATTAAAAAACATTTTGGCAAAGATTTGTGGGCATGTGCGGTTTCAAATATCTTTGGGGTGACCGCCAAGCCACCCGGTTAAATTTCCCAGTTTTATTACGTCTATTCTTCCAAGTCTTCACTTGATTTTTCTGTTATTAAAAACATTTTAAGCCTTAAAATAGGGGCATATGTTTAATATAACAATTGAGTTTCAATTGTGGAAAGAAACTTAATACATATAAAACCTTTTAGATAAATGGATTAAAATGATATAAAAAAAAAAAAAAAAAAAAACTTAGGGGACCAAATTTTGAAAAAACAAAAAAGGCAATAGGTCAAGTACCACTTATTTGGTAAATTGAAAATCGAGAATAAAATTGATTAAAGATTAATAATAAATGGACCATTTTAATCTAATGGAAAAAGTCGAATTGATAAACATTAATAAATTGACAATATCAGGGAACATTCCTTGAATAACTCTTTAACAGGCGTTTGGTTAGAAGCGATTTTTTAAATTCCCCTCCCAACTTTAATTCCCACATTAATTCCAAAAAAAAGGGGCCATAAATTCCGTAGTTTGGGTTGGAGGGAATTTGCCAATTTCCCCCATTTCATGGGAATTAAAATCCCATGTCCCCCCCCCCCGGCCGGTATTTTTAATTCCTAGGAAAAAAAGATAGTGATTGAGTCAAAATTTATCCTTTCCTTTTTTTTAACTTTAAATTAATGTCTAACAACAATAATGAAACATTTTTGACTTATACTTAATTATTCATTTCAATTCACATGTATACCAAATATTTTGAATTTGAATTTCCATAATTCTATTCCTCTCAACCAAACACTAGAATTTAAATTCTCACTTTATTTCCAGTAATTTAAACTCCCGCATAGAATTACAATTCCTTTTCCACATAATTCTCTCCCTCCAAAACCAAATGCCCCTGTAAATACGCCGTTAGAACTATAGAGAGATAAACAATTGGTTCTCGAGGAATAAAGTAACATTTCTTTTGTGTTTTTACACTTTTGCTGCCTACAACTTCCATCTTATTGGGACACATTTTGGAGAGAGGTATAGAGGCTAAAAATGATCAAATAAAACATTAGATAAATGTGGTAAACATAAATGACTTAGGAGTAAAAACTTAAGAGCGGGATCGCGCAATATTTTTTTTTAAGGCAACTATAATAGTTTATTTTAATAGTATGCGCAATAAATTTCGGGAACAACGCCCCAATACATTAGCATTAGTGAAATTCAAAAGCAGCAGGAAAGGCTAAACTAATGTGCTAAAAAAATTTTGGATCTCTACGAAATTAAACTAATAAAACTTGAGAAAGACGATAGTAGCTTTTACAAGCCTATAAGCATTATCCTACGTATGACCGTCCGGTGACGGCTATGAAATGAATTGAAGTTAATTGTTCGTGTAGTGCATGAACAATCTGTAATAAACGTACCTTTGCTCGCCACGATCTCGGGAGCCTTGCAAGCCACCTCTTTGCATGCCATTGTTTCGGCCATGAGGGTTTGAAGAAGCATGTTGTGAGTTGGAGCGGCAAAATTGCCGCAAGTAGTCGCCAGATGCCGGTGAAAAAAGTCGCTCCTACTGTTGCGGCGGTTTGTTCGATGGTTGTATCCGGCGTCTATGTAAACATTGGGCGGCTGGTGGCAGGTGACTGTTGGTGTTGCTCTCGATCGTGCGGGGTAGGACCGGCGGCTTGCTGTGGTGCGGATGGTAGCAGCAACGTGATCGGCGAATGTTTAACGGCCACAGGAGGTTTGTGAAACCCAGGTCCATGCATCAAGGTGGACCTTTGCGTGCTAGACTGTCATGGGTCTTTGGAGGAAGGCATCCCAAAAACCGCTCCAATTCCATGCTTCCATAAGGATAAAAAGGATAGTCACTGCTAACATAAATCCCATCGAAAGTCAGAAAACTTTAATTGATGCACTAAAACCATTCATGAAAAATATTTATTAAATATTGGAGATTGGGAGGTCGGATTGTTCCCAAAAGGCCTTCCATAGGTCAACATGATTACCAATGAATGCATTTGTCTTCATGATCTATCCCACAACATATTGCACCACCGTCTTCCAACCTCAAACCCTCTTTTAAAAAAAGATTATCAATGTAGTAGATCACCATTCAAAAGCTCTCCATTTAGAATATTTTCCATTTTGGTGGTATTTTAGACCCCATAGTTTAAGCCATTCATAGGTGTCATTAGTCAGGGCTACCATAATTTCCCACTATTAATTTGTATCCATCCTTCACTGAATAGTTTCCATTTGCCATCACCATGCCAATACCATGTATCTCTTATAGTCGCGGTGATATTTTGCGTATCTTCAGAATTCTAGGGCACATCATCTGGGCTCAAAATGTCCTCTAGAATCTGCTGGTTCCCACTGGACTTGTTCCTTGATCAATTAATCCACCACTTTAGTTCCCACCCAACTGTAGGGGGCATTCAGTATGGATGCATTGGCGTCAGTATCATCCTGGAAGCCATTGGGGTCCCATATTTTCAGTGTAGAATCTTTCCGGTCCAATTCGTGCTGACCCATTACAACTAGCTGCTTAGATGCCATAATACTCCGCAACAATATAACTTGGGTTTCCTCCCAAAGATGCTCCGGCTGAATCACTATTTGGATAATATCGGGCTTTATATACACGAGCAATCAAAAGAGTCAGTGTTGGTAAGGAAGCGCCATGGCCTGCTTTCCCAACATTGCCAAATTAAAAAACTCTCAAATCTTTGAACCCCAATTTCCTCCATACTTTCTTAGGATACAGAGTTCATCCCACGCTGTTCCAGTAATCCTCTATCCCTGCTTGTTCCCCACCAATACCGGGTCAGTTGTTCGCTCAATAGCCCGTGCCAGACCGATATAGGCAACAAGAAAACTCCCATTGGAGAAGGTAGGCATTGCCTGAGCCACACTTTTCAAAAGAAATTTCCTTTCCTGCCTGTGAAAAGCTTCTTACTTCCATAACCCAATTCTTCTGGCTTAATCTTATCCTCAATTAAGCAAAAAGCTGCTTTTTTTATTTTCTTCCAAACAAATGAGGGGAGGCCAAATTACTTGCCAAAATTTTTGGAGCCTTGAACAACTCCCAAAAGTTTGCGCCACTTGGTTCTTGTCATTATCATTAGTATCTTACTAAAGCATGCTTGATTTATGGTTATTAACCACTTGGGGCCCAGGATAACGCTCATATTTTCCAGACAAACCTTAATTCATTGGCCTCCTGCGCATTAGCCCCTAAAAAAACAACAAACTGTCATCTGGGCAGGAAGAACAAATGAGGGATAGGTGGGGCTCCTCTGGCAACCCTGCAGCCATGAATCAACCCTTCTCCTGTGCTTGCTGTAATAATAAAGAAAAGCCTTCGCACCAATAATTAAACAGATACGGGGATAGCTGGATCTCCTGACGTAATCCGGCGAGTAGGTATAACGTGATTGACTCTGCCGATCCATTCACAAGAAAAGTATAGGGATACTGTAGTCACACAAAGCATTATAAGGATCTACCATCTCTTATCAAAACCCAAGAGCCAAGAGCATTCCCCCTGTATAAAACGACCATTCCATCCTATCATACGCTTCTGCCATATCCAACTTAGCGCTCCCCAACCCCATGACCCACACTTGCTTTCGATTCAAAAAATGCCTACCTCCGCAGCTATTAGAATATTATCCGTGATGAGTCTATCAGGTATAAATGCACTCTGAGAGTCAGATTATAATATTACCCATTAATGGCTTCATTCTATTTGTAATCATCTTGCCATTACCCTATAAACCACATTACTCAGGGCATTGGTCTGAGGTTTGTCATCGCTCTGGTGTATTATTCTTAGGGATCAGGATCACATTAGTTCATTTCAACTTAGAGGGGAAAGATCGTGCATTCAAACAATTCCAAACAATAAATCGATCATCCCTTCCTTACATTATCCCAGAATTGTTGAAAAATCCCGGATTCATTCCCATCCGGGCCAGGCGCCTTATCAGGAAACCATGGCGAATAAAGCAGTTTTAACCTCGTCCCTCTCAAAAGGTCTGAGCAAAACCTCATTCTGAAGCCGTGTGACTTCTCTCAGTTAATATTCGCCAAAAAAATTCCTCCATCAATTGGATTATCCGAAGTAAAGAATTCTATTAAAATAATCTATCACCACAGCATGCAGGGCATCCCCACCAACCCAATCCCCATTATCATTTTGAATTTCTAGTCAAAGTATTCTTTTTCTTTCGGTTAGAGGCATGACCTGTGATAAAATCAGGCGTTTGCATCCGCTTCTTTCAGCCAATGCTGCTTGGCCTCTGTTTCCAGTAGCATCTCCTGGACTCTCCACCCCGGGTCAGAATTTCATCAAAGGCGTTTGGGAATTCAACAAGAGACACTGGATCCATATGTCCCCAGGGCGTAGTTGTTCTTTCCGAAGATGCTGGATGCTCACCATAATTATGTGCCTTTCACCACCCAGGCGCGACAAGCGTCGCCCACAGTGATCTATGCAATCATTGTACCCCAGCACCCCCTCCAATTCCCCCCCATGCCTTCCTCCACCACCTTTCCTACACCCCTCATCATGCAGCCAGGACATCTCAAATCTGAACCTTCGCCTTCCTACTTCCCCCCCCCTCCTCCAACCTTCGCCTCCACTTCTCCCCCCCCCCCCTCTCCAGGGATCGTGGATACTCAAGAAGATGGCCAATGGTTCAAGACTTTCTTGTCAGGAGATTTGAACAACTCGTCTCTGAGGCACAATTCCCACACCACTCAGCTGTGGCTAACACCTTTCTTAATCTCTCTTTCAATCAGTCAATAGTTCCCTTTCCTTTCTCCCATGTATACTGATATCCCTCCATAGTAGTTGGGATAAGGCCCACATTGTGCAATGGTATCCCCGAAGCCCCAGAGTAAACTATTCAGATGCGGGTTTCCGCCTCTTCTTCTCGTGCTGGTACAACAAATCATTAAAAGTCTCCATCATCCACCCAAATGGAAAGGTCCGATTGAGGCACAAATGACTTTATTAGATCCATGCTTTCCCCCGCCTATTGTCGTTGAGAAAAAACCATAGTAACACCGTCATTCTCCACTTCTTCAAACCTGGGCATATTAATTTCCACATCAATATGTTTTTGGAATATTTTATCAAGTCTCGCAGTATTGTTTCTCCTCCATAGGAAAGCCAGTCCCCCAGACAAGCCATCATTAATCCACATAAAAAATAGTCCCTCAAATCCAATCTTAATTCGTAAATTCTCCGCATCAACTCTAGCCACCTTTAGTTTCCATTAAGATACACAAAGTCAGGCTTCTTCTGGACACCAATGTCCGTGGATCTCGCGAACTGTCTTGTGGATTGCCAAGCCACGACAGTTCCAGCTTAGCATACTCATTGGACTGGGCGGTCTGGGGACCAGAACCCGCACAAACAAGTTTTTTGGATCGCTTTCTACTACCATCTTTCTACCTCACTCTCTGCAACCTCACGGCCACCATCCTCAATGCCCGGTTCTGCGTCTCTCGCTGAGGCCACAACCCCCTCCTCCGTTACATGCCTTACGAAAGCCATATGCACATCCTCATGGCCGCACTCGCGACGTCGTTCCCTTCCCGAAACTGCTAGACGGCGCCACCGGCATCACGTTCCCCCGGCGGTAGAGCCAGGGTTCCGCCGATCGGCCTCGGGCCCTTTCTCCGACCCGCCAGCCAATCCACTCTCCAAAAGGAAAAGCTCACGAGGGATTTCTGAGATCCTTGCTTTCCTGCAGAATTTATCCAGGTTGCCCTAAATTCCACAAGCCAGCAAAGCAAAATTATGCAACGCTCGTATTTTAGATCATCAATCCCTTCGGCATCAGCTTCATTCGATCTGTTCAAAGTTTATCAATAGGAACTAGGCTGGGCAAATCGGTTCGGGTAACCCGAACTGAATCAAACCGAAACGGTTCGTTCAGTTTTTACCCGAATAACCCGATCGGTTAGGTTCGGTCCGTAACCTCGGAACGGTTTTTTGTTTGTTTTTTTTTTTTTTAATTTATTAATAAATATATTATTATATTAAATGTTTTAAAGTGAGGGTATGGAACCTTACATTTTGGTTATAAAACTAAGAGCTCTTACCCCAACTAAGCTATACCCACATTCACGTTTATATTCCACATTTGATGCTAATAAGGGGTATTACATTTTTTCATTAAATATTGCACACTTCAAATATAATGAATAAAATTATCTGTAGTACATTCTTGTTAGACTAAAATACCATTATACCGTTATTACACCGTTGTATTTAATTTTAAAGTTCATAATTCTATCATTATTATCATCACCATCCTATATTATTATATATATATATATTATATATATATATATATTATATATATATATATATATATATATATATATATATAAAAAAATTAACTATGATACCTGTTTCCTATTCTTTAATTATCATTTTATTAAAATTCATTATATATTACTTTAATTGTTGATTATATTTTAATTAAATTTCTATGTATATAAAATATTATATAATTAAATAATTTTAACTCCTCAAGTCCTCAAATCTCAACTCCAAGTTGTAATCCACACATTTGGTGTTTTAGTAATTTTTATTTTTCAAATATTAACTATAGATGAATGATTTTTTATCTTGTCATCAACAAAACACTTCAAGTGCACTTCAAGTGAGCCAACTGAACAACCGGTCAGGCAAAAAAAAAACGTTTAAATAGTAGACTTTCACCAAAACCGAAACGATTACCGAATCGAAACCGAAACCGAACCGAACTTTCAAACCGAAACCGAAACCGATCTCTATTTTAAACCGAATGGTTTAATTTTTTTAAAATCGAAAAACCGAAACCGAAACCGAAAAAAAACTGAACCGAAACCCGAAGTGCCCAGCCCTAATAGAAACTGCAACCCTGATCCTGTAAAAGGTTCTCCATGTCCCACCCACCGGCCTGTCATCGGTACGAATAAACTTTCCCACATAGTTGCCACTTGCTCAAGGATTACATTAGATGTATAACCCATGGGCAAATCATAAGCTTGTATCCACATGTCCACCGTATCTAGTTTCACCTCCCCGGGAAGGAAACCCTCACAAACCTGCCGACAAACTAGGGTATGATTCTCAAACGACCAAGGGTCGTCCTCTAAAACCCTCTTCATGTCCGTCACATGATAGAACGCAAACAATAAGAGATTAGCATGTAACTCCGTGACTCGCATGCCCATAATTGGTTGCCAAACCAATGCCAGAACTTGCTTCATATACTCCACCTTGATCAACTTCGTCGTCAAAAACCTCCCTACTACCGAGTACACCGGTGCACCATCGGCCACCGTCGGCTCATAAGGATCAGTCGCAGCAACGCCATTCTCCTCCTCTTCAAGCGCTATGTCTCCCCAGCGATCTGAGATCGCCTCCATCTCACGTTGGTGCAGCGCCGAGGACATCATGCCTGGTTCGTCGCCTGATTGTTGCTATCGTCGTGAACTCATCGTCGGAAAGCAGTTGGGAAAAAGAAGAAACCCTAGATTAGGGAGAGAAGCCGAGATGAAAACCCTAGATTAGGGAGATAAGCCTATCATCCTCATTAACTTGGAACGATCGCGCAATATATGATTTAGGAATAGAAGACAATTTTAGGTTTTTAAAAAAATACTCAAAATGTGTTTCTAATTTTTTGATTAATTACGAAATGACTTGTTTTTCTGTAGAAACTTATAATTTATAAGGAAACATCACAAAAATGTTTTCAAACGAGTTTCCAGGATTTTTATTGGGGATATGGGTACACGATTTGACAAATTATTGTGTGAATCATGGACCACACAATTGTGTGGACCATGAATATCAGGTACATTTATAATATATTAAAAATACATTATTTTTGTGCTGAAGGTACATTATATAAAATAATGTACTCTTAGTATATTAAAATATATTTTTAAAAAATATACCTTATGTACATTAATATATTTAAAATTACTTTTTATTTATGGTTCACACAATTGTGTGAACCATGGTCCATACAATAATGATTGACACGATTCATACCCAATGACTGTAATGAATGAAGGGCCCAACACTGAGTGACATCGATAGTCAGCTAGGCCCAAGGCCAAGCATATGTAATAGTTATTGCGTGAATTGTGGTCTAAACGATTATATGGATTACGATCTAAAAACGACATCATTTTACGTATTTTTTTAACGGGATTCACTGCAACATATATTTTTATAACTTATAAAGTACATTATTCTAAAGCATAATGCACATTATTCTAACTCATAAAGTACATTATCTTACCCTAAAATTTTTATTATTCTTAACACATAATGTACATTATTCTAACATATAAAGTACATTATTCTAATATATAATGTATATTATTCTAACACATAAAATACATTATTCTAACTCATAAAATTCAACAACGTCATTTTGGACCGTGGTCCACGTAAATGTTAATTTGCCCAAGCATATTAGTCCAAAGCCAATGATTATTCCTGTGACATCCTTTGAGACGTACAAGGCACATGACCAAATGAGAGGAGGGAGGTGTTTTATGAACAAAGGCAATTCCGCGAATGACGTGGGAATATGCTGAGAATATTCCTTCTCATGTGACATTTGATGGAGAAATTTGGTGTTTTGGTGTTGAGTGGGTTGGAGATGCTCTTAGAGGGATAGTTTGATTCTAGAGCAAAGCGTTGCATTTTTCTTGATTATCCTCAAGGTCAAAAGTCCTATAGGATATATGACATTAACTCTCATAAAAGTTTTTGTAAGTCGAGATGTTGTTTTTTATAAGAATATTTTTACTTTTAAAGATGAACCTTCTTTAGCTACGCAATCAACCCTCAACCCCATATTGCCACTACCTATATCATCCATTGAAGCACAAAACACACACCTTAATGAACACACTACCCCTACCACACATATACTTGCTGTTCTAGAAACATCTTTCTCTGAAAGCAATCATTCTATAATTAACTCACCCATAAATAAACAGTCGTCTCCAATTCTCCACCACCACCACCAAACTCCCTTCGACGATCTCATATTAAGACCATATTGAGAACCAACGGCTTTAATCAAAGCATATGCAGATTGAGTCGTTGATACACTAATATGACACAACGCAAAACAAATATGAGTAATACAACCAACATACAAGAGCTCAGACCCCGGGCAAATTATGCCGTGGAATCATGTCCACCTTCCTATAGGGGCAAATTATGCTGTGGAGTCGTGTCCACCTTGCAAGGTGGATGAGGTTCTAAAACTATTTATAATTATGAATATATAGTTCAAAAATTATGGACGTATAATTTTATAATTATGAACATAGAGTTATGAACATATAGTTCCGTAATTGTGAATATAGAGATTCAATAATTGTGAATATGAAGTTCAAAAATTATGAATATTATGAACATATAGTTCAGTAATTATGAACATAGAGTTCTATAATTGTGAATATAGAATTCAATAATTATAATATGAAGTCAAAAATTATGAATATATAGCTTTATAATTATGAACATATAGTTTAGTAATTATGAACATAGAACCGGGTCCACCTTGCAAGGTGGACACGATTCCACAGCATAACGATAGCCCTACAGGTGAGACTTGAGAGCATAGACAAGGTTTATACAATCTTGATTCAATTTGGACATCCCACAGGCCACAGCCACCCTGCTTTTAATCTATGATAAAGTTTCCTTACACAACAGAGGCCTCAACCATTCGTCAATCATTATTGTGACAACAGAGGCCTCAACCATTCGTCAATCATTATTGTATGGACCATGATTCACACAAGTTGTGTGGATCATATTTTGTCTGTGTAAAATAATGTACATTCAGTACAAAAATAATGTACATTCAATACAAAAATAATGTACATTGTATTCAGGGAATGTACTTTATTTTTGTTCTGAGTGTACATTATATTAATAATATACATTCAGTACAAAAATAATGTACATTTATTATATTAAAAATGTACTTTTTGTTATGTTCCACATAACATTGTGTGGACCATGGTCCACACAATAATTTTCCGCCGTTCGTTACTACCGCGACGAAATCCTCGTTATCTTTGAACAAATCGAGCCCGAATGAAGTTGTAATAATAAATAAAAAGGCTACCATTTATATAAGTTATGGAACAAACAACAACTTCTAGTTTAGACTAGCGTGATCGCGGGTGATAAGCTTGCATCAAATCTACAAGTTAAATCATCCACTCATCTCCCTTCATGCCAAACAGCACCTCTAGCCATTAGCATTCAGCATGCGTGAGTCACGCTAGAAATATTGAGATGCAATAGTTGCCACACGCTAGGAGCAAAGGGCATGAATCGCCGTCTCAACCACCGCCCCACAAACCGGACATGAGGCCTCAGGCCTCTATCCCAATTCTCAACTCTCTTTAAGTAGATTGGATATGGTGGGAAGGATTTCTTTCACAGCTCTCCAAAGAAAAAGAACGCCCCCGGGGCTATTAGCCTCAGGTGACGGCTGATCACATTTTTACCGGAAAATTGAAAATAATAGAAAGGATAGCATTCCAATTATCATTCTAAATATATGGTCATAATTTTGAACTCGCGTTAGATTTTGTGAGTTAAAAATGTATGAAAAATAATAGAATAGATATTACCTTATAAAGAATTATGAATATTAATAAAAGAATGAAAAACGAAAAACAAATAACAGATTATTATACTAAACATGGCCTATTAATAACAATAATTATACAATGAATTTATCCATTTTCTCTTAGAACAAGATACGGCCAGACTTATTATCCCATGACCCATTCTGTTCTCATATAAAAATTTACAAAAATAAAAGAGGTCCAAATTAAATTGTATATGGATTTTAAGAAAAGCCCAATAACTCCAAGATACAGCCCATTTCGTTCTTATAATCACATAATGATTCAAATTCCAAAAATTAAAAATTAAAAAATTAAAAATTAAAAAATAAAAATAAAAGATCTAATTGTATACGAATTCAAAAACCCTAGCTCTCAACCCTATAAAACCCTCCTAAAACCCTTCCTGAATCTCATCTTACGCTCCCGTGTCTCTCTTCCGCTCACAGCAGTGCTTTCTCTCTCTCAAAATTAATGGCCATGGAGTTTTGGGGTAATACATTCATCTAATTGTTCCTTCTTTCCCTCCCCTCAAGCTGTTCGTTTCTTTTCTGTGTTTTTTTTTGGTTTGTGTTTTTTGTTTGTTTGTTTGTTTGTTTGTTTTAATATTGTCTGATGTGTTGTTTCATCCGTATGCTTGTCTTCTGATATCGTTGTTTGTGTTCTTACTGATTTATTTCTGATCCTGGTTCTGTTTGTGGTGGTTAGTTGGTTCTTAATAATATTTTTTATTACTTTTTAAGCTGTTAATGTTTTTTAATGCATCTTATGAGTTGATATTTTGCTGTTGTTGATTCTTGAATTGAATTATTTATTTATTTATTTATGTTGCTGCTAGTCTAAGATTAAGCTCTTTTATTCTGTTATAATGGCCTTTTAGCTTTTGGTTTTGATTAATAAATGTTGTTGGTACTGATTAAGCTGCTCTTGGTTTTAAATTGTCCTTGTTTATTCACTTTTTGTTTGTTAACCCTAAAATTTAAACTTTTGTTTTTTTGCAACTGAATTTAGCTTCTCCTTTGTATGATGGTTTAACATTATGTGTATCACTAATCTGAAAATTAATGTCCAGGTGTTGAAGTCAAACAAGGTCAATCTTTGAAAGTGACCCCTGAGCATGACAGAATCATTCATATTTCCAGGTTAGAGTTGCTTAAATTTCATTAATGAGTGGTACATCTGAGGTGTTTTTGTTCTCACTCTTCAATTTCTTACAACCACAGGCATCATTGGGGGAGGTCAAGGATGAAAAGGCTTGTAACAAGGTTCCCCTCCGTCTGAAGATTGGAGGGAAGAACTTTGTTGTAGGAACTCTCTCAGCTGGAGATAGACCTCAGATAATGTTTGATTTGGTGTTTGAGAAAGAGTTTGAACTCTCTCATGACTTTAAGAATGGAAGTGTCTACTTCATTGGATACCAAACTATGGACCCATGCCTATATCCTTCAATATTGTCAGTTTTTTTACTACATATACTATTTGTCATATTTCAGCCAAGCCTAGGTGTTCTATCTGTTTCTTTCTCTGCCATGGAATGAGCTCAAGGTAGAACTTGAGATTTCTTATGTCAATATTCTCTGGGTCTAATCATTATTCAATTTCATTTTTGTTGTCCTTGACATTACATTTGTTCCTCCACTGATGATGAGGATGATGGTGGTGAGTTTCACATCACTTGTATGAATTTGAGTTATAATCATTTGCTTTCAACAACTAATGTTTATTTTCCTTTTCTTTACAGAGGAATTTGATTTTGATTCTGATGAAGAACTTCCCATTGAATCCCCAGAAAATGGTGAATACTTTTTGTATATATATTTATGTTTTTACATATGAATTACATATGGTTATCTGTGTTCTCAAAATCATCTGACTCCATTCAACTCAGTCCTGTGCTGGATATGTTTTTGAGACTCTTGGAATTAATTTATTCTTGATACACTTAACAAATTGATGAATTAATCCTAAATAATCTTAACTTTTTATAACTATTCTATTTTTATTTGTTCATGTTTTTGATGTGCTCCAATTTAGCTGTTTCATCTCTCAAATTTGGGACAATACATACTTCTTGCATTTCTTTTGCATCTACTAGGAGTTTAATTTTCATATGGTTGTAGTTCTTTAACCTTGGTTTCAGTTTTAATATATTACATGTTATTGGTTTGGTCAGGGAAACTTGAGCCTATGGTTGATGCTGCGAAGCCAGCGAAAAAACCCTCTGCTGCTGTGGCTCCCAAGAAAGTAGAATCGAAGCCTGCAGCAGCTCCCAAGAAAGTAGAGCCTGAGTCTGATGATGATGATGACTCCGATGATGAAGATGAAGATGGCGAGGTATAACTCTATATGATTGTATTTTTACTCAAAAATAGTGTAACCCTTAACAATATTGTTAGGTTATCCTTTGTATCTCAGTATGTTAACTACACTTCCATTTTAATATAGCAGTCAACAAAGTGTTAAATGGTCCCATGATCTATTGTTCTATTGAAATTTATTACTTTTCTGTTGGGATTGATTTGATAATAGGATTCTGATGAAAGTATGGGAGATGGAGACTCTGATGAAGAAGATGATTCTGAGGAAGATGAATCAGATGAGGAGACACCTGTGAAGGGTAAGCCTCAGATGAAGAAAAGGCCTGCTCAACCTCTCCCAGAAACTCGTGCTCCTGCAAAGAAAGCAAAGCAAGCCACTCCTGATAAATCAGGTTTGTATTTTTCAATGACAAGTTTCTGTTCTGATTGGCCAATTTTGGATGTCTGAAGCTTATTTTATTTGGTATATGAAGGTGGGAAGAAACCTAGTCCTGGAGCAAAACAACCTCAAAAATCTCCACAATCATTCAATAATTCAAACAAGAAGCCCCAAAAGTTGGTACCCTGCCCTATTCAAATTATTCTAGTCATTTTAATGATTTATGATATTTAAGAAAAGGGCACAAAATCTAAACTCTGCTCATGTTTTGCAGGAAATTTAACCAGAGAAAGCACTAGGGAGGGGGGATTGATGAAGAAAAGAAGAGGATGGGATTAGTTAACCAAAGCACAATTTTGGCATTTATTTAGTGTTATTGTTTGGATCGCTAGAAAGAAAGATTGTGAAGTATCATCGGCTTTATTTAAATATTGTCTTTTATGTCATACTATGTTCTTTTGAAGCAATTAGATTTGATTGGTGTTGAACCAAATTATTATACTAGACAATTGATTGGATGATTTAGTGTTGAAGCTTTTGATTTATGAGTTGTTATTGCTTGCCTGCCACCAAGTATAATGTATGTGCATGCATTGACAATGCACATAACTAGTGTTATACACATGGTTGCAGTGAAGTACTAGGTGCTAGGCAGTCTATGTGGTGCTTAGGCAAAATCTAGGTGGAGTTAGGCGGGCGCAAAAAAAATAATGGTGGATTTGCAGTTTGACAATTTTAATGAGGTTGTTTTTAACATGTAATATAACACATCTAAATAAATTAATTAAATTAACGATAATTTATAAGTCAACATCAAAACAATGGTTTTTGAAAAAAAACATTAAAACAATATTAAAAATTAAAGATACTTAAATATGAAATACTCAAATACTTCAACCATTCAAAGATTTAAAGTATCAAACTAGTTTACGAGTGTACACACATAGATGGTGTGCGCACACATATATATAATAAAAAAAATAGGCTGAGCTGATCATGTTAACTCGACCGAAATGGACGAGTTAACTCGACTAACTTAGGCGCTAGGCGGTCGGTAACCTAGGCCGCCTAGGGTGAAAATTGCCATGGTCTAGAGGCGTCTAGGCAGGCGCCTAGACCGATTTTTACAACCCTGGTTATACACTGGACCATGGTTCATACATTGCTCTATGGATTATGATCGTTGAAAGAATTAAAATAATATTTTAATGTATTGCTTTAAGAGCATCTTCAGCAAAATTTTCTCTCCAAGGGGCGTTTGCATCGCGGCATAACGCCAAAAAGAATGGCGTTAATGAACCGTGTAGTGCCATATTTGTTTCTTTTTATAATTCCAAGTTCATTCGTGGCAAATGAAAAAGGAAGAGAAAAATGACTCTTTTGTCCTTGTTTCTTTTTATAATTCTAAATGTATTCTTTATTTGTTTTATATGTAATTTTTTATTTTTTATTTTGTTAAATATTTATATTTAAATTTTATATTATTAAATGAAAATTATGTCATTTTAAAGATCTACGATCGAAACAAGATTCATATTGAATATATATCAATTATAAAATTCTAAATACATCTAACATAACTAAAACATAATAAAAGTTGAAATACATATGACATACATCAAAGTTATATTTCAAGAATTTCTTGCTCGGCATAGACAAATTAAAGATAAAGAAGCTCATTATGCACTCCGTGCATTGATTGAACATTTGTAGGAACGATATAGTAATCCCGATAATTAAATGTACTAGATGTTGTATGCTATATTATTATTGGAATAATTCAACTTTCAAAAATATTGTTAAATTTGATTTTTTAAAATAATTAATGTTATAAAAATTAATATTAATAAAAATTATTATTTACATCTTTAAGTTATATTTTATATTAAACTAATTATATTCGAATTAATAATTTAGAAATTAATTTATTTTAGTATAAAAATTTGGTGTTTTGGTGTAAAAGAGTTGAAGATGAATAAAATTTGGTGTGAGGATATGCTGAGAATATTCTTTATGATGTGACATTTGGTGGAGAAATTTGGTGTTTTGGTGTGAATTGGGTTGGAGATACCTTAATAAAATTAGTGAGAATGAAAAATGAAATTAAAATCTAGAGTCGTAAAATAACATATTTTGTCAAATGACTTGAAGTGCAATTAAAATAAGTCTTCAAAATGAAACAAAAAATAGGAGTTCAACAATAATATATAGAACAAATACCAATTTTAGTCTCATGAGTATTAGAAAAATGATAGTTTTAGTCCACATGTTTAATTCTACCAATTTTTATTTACGACTGTTGTTCAATTTGCATCCACTACTATTATTTTAGTGTCAAAATTCATCACGCTGGTAACCCCCTCCGTTTAAAACATGTCGAAATCTAAAACTTTTAACGATATTTTTGTCTTTTTCAACTTAAAATCCCAATTTCAGTATGAATAAAGGGATTTAAGGAGAAAATTCCCAATTTGGTCCCCTCGACTATGAGGATTTCACCAATTTGGTCCTCAACTACCAAAATTACTCAATTTGGTCCTCGACTATGACATTTTTACTTGATTTGGTCCTAAGTGTTATTTGCAAGTCAAACCTAAAGGACAATTTTGAGATTTGAAAAAAGTATATTCCTTCCTTATTCCCTAAATCTAAGTCGTTTGTTTTATATAGATAGGTTATTTATTTTCGATAGCAGTCGCAGCTTCAATATGCCACCAAAGTGTCGCGAATCATCTTCATCCAGCTATAATAATCGAATGATGTTCAAAATTTTCTGCCTTGTGCCAACATCATTTAAATTCCAACTATAAGCATCTCCATTTTCAAACATCATTCGATTCTTATAGCTAGATGAATGTGATTCACTGCACTTTGGTTGCATATTGAAGTTGCGACTACTATCGAAAACAAATAACCTATTTATATAAAACAAACGACTTAGATTTAAGGAATAAGAAGGAAGATACTTTTTTAAATCTCAAAATTGCCTTTTAGGTTTGACCTGCAAATAACACTTTAGGATCAAATCACGGTAAAAATGTCATAGTCGAGGACCAAATTGAGTAATTTTGATAGTCGAGGACCAAATTGGTGAAATCCTCATAGTCGAGGGACCAAATCGGTAATTTCTCGGGATTTAAGTCCTAAAGTCGATCACAATTTGTAGTTCTCATAATCCTACCTTAATTTGAGGACAAGAATTGTGAATTATGATTGAAAGGACAAAAATACCCTTATAACGTCATATTTAGGCATGACAAATTTTGACACCAAAACAATTGGTACTAAAACAATAGTTATATGAAAATTGGTAGGAATTAAACATGTGGACCAAAAATTATCATTTTGATAATACTCGTAAGACCAAATTTGATATTTGCTCATATCAAATGGAATTATAGAAAAATTAAAATAATACTTTAGTATTACTAACTAATGCGAAAGGAAAATAAAACTAAAAAAATAGTAACATTATCAAATGAAACTGAAGTGTAATTAAAATAACACACCAATGATCAACGCTATTATGTAGACCATGGTCACTGTGATGCAGTGCTTTTAGGTGTGTTTAAAAATCATTTTTAAGTCTTTAGTCAAAGGAAAATATCTTTATTTCAATTTTTACATCAACATTAACGCCACCAGTACAATGTGCAACCTACCGTTGCCATACCATCATTGCCACCACTACCATCATCACACGCATCACCACCACTACTATTATTACTGCCACACTATCATCGCCACTACAACCACTATCACTATCACTACCAACACACTATCATCATTGCAATCACTACCACCACCATTTATATTATTATATTATTATATTATAGATATTATTATATTCTAAACAAAACAATTAAATATTTAATTATATAATTGTACTCAATTTTTAAAAAATGAATAAAAAATAGCAAGACAATTTTCTAGAAATGATTTTTTTGAAAAACAACTCATTTTCTAAAAAATATTTTTCTAATTTCCAAACATACCTTAATTGCAACAATTTAGATATCAGAAGTGATACCAGAAATCACCGACAACAAAAGCAAATGGTCATTTCCGTACATCAGAAATGGTGGTGGTTGCAACCATCACTGAAGCTAATCAAATAGAATCCATGTTAAAAAGACAGAAAATGGTCATTTCCATACATCAGAAATAAAGCATACAAACACCCTTGCTCATTCCCATATGTGTACAATCCACACTGGACAGTCCTAAGCCACATCACCTAAAAGATGGATGCACAATACTAAAATTCCACAAAGGCTCCTCAACCGATCCTTTTAATACAAATTCCCGACACCAAAGAGCATCGACTGCCTCGTATCTTCGACGACCTGTTACAAATTTCATGGCAAGCTGTTTATTAAAATATGATGATGGCTGGTCGTTATCTGCATGGAAACCTAAACCCTGGACCTGTTTCC
>VALG01010229.1:0-83113 GCA_009835305.1 Ipomoea purpurea
ATTAATCAAACGAGTACACCATGACTTGAAAGTAGCCAGATGCATAAGTATCCACGCTAACATTAAAAGGAAAAAACATCAACGACATATTGAAAAATTTACCTTAATCACTTCTCCATGTAATAAATAGCACTACTACACAATAGCATGGGCTGCTCGGCTAGTCCTTCGAGCCAACAAACAAGCGGAAGAAAACGAGCACTTAAAATTGTTGTTTCAGGGAGAGAGATCTGTCATCCGTGATTTCCTCTCTGGCTCAAAACCCTAGCAAAGAGATTATATAGTGGAGTGCAGGTTTAGCTACGAGTGGTAGAAAATGAATTCATGGAGAGAGATTGGGGACAGAGATGACCTGAGTTCTTCAGACAACGAGAGTGAGTTCGAAAGACAGCGAGAGCGGAAGGGCGGAAGGGCGGAAGGGCGGAGGGGCGGATTCGACCTCCAATTTTAAAATCGGAGACCCGAACCGACCTGGGGTTATTTAAGTTGCTCGGGTTACCGCATCAAGTCCTACCTGACCCGAATCGACGTGTAATGTTTTCACAAAAAAAAATAAAAATAAAAATTAGAATAAGTATCAAATAGGCCTTTGAATTACACACAGCCATATATATAGGCTGTTAACGAACCGAACATAAACGAACGGAGGTTGTTCATGTTCATTTGTTAAGAAATTTGAAGTGTTCGTGTTCGTGTTCGTTTGTTAAGGTTTTTGAAAATCCTGTTCGTGTTCGTTTGTTAAGCGTTTGTTAGTGTTCGTTAACGTTCGCGAACACGTTCACGAACGTGTTCGTTAACATTAACGAACATGTTCGCGAACGTGTTCGTGAACACGTTTGCAAACATGTTCGTTAACATTAACAAACACGTTCACAAACACTTAATAAACAAACACATGTACATGTTCATGATTACAATTCGTTCGTGAACAATAAATAATCTACGTTCACGAACAATAATCAAACAAACAACACAACTACATAACTAATATATAATATAATATAATATATATGTTTGTGAACATGTTCGCGAACATTATTAAACGAACACAAACGAACTTGTTCACGAACATTATTAAACGAACATAAACGAGCTTGTTCACGAACATTAATAAACAAACACAAACGAACTTGTTCACGATCTATTAGCAAACGAGCTTACAACTGTTCAAGCTCTGTTCGTTTATTAACTGAGCTCTAAATTTTGTTTGTTAATGTTCGTTTACCTTAACAAACGAACATAAACGAACGCTTACCGAACACGAACACGAGTAGTTTGTCGAAAGCTCTGTTCGCTAACACCCCTACATATATAATACAATTAGGTCAATAAACATAAAAAATTTACAATTGAATTCTTAAACTAACTAATTTCATGTAATTCCTTAAATTTACAAATTCCTAACAGTCAACACAAATTTAAAATATTTTAAAAAAATAATTACGGAGTACTTAAATTTTTTTTTTTTTTTTTAAAAAAAAAAACAAACAGAACCTTGGCCGGAGACAAAGAATGTTTATTCATCTCTGGTTGGAGACAAAGTCCTGTTTTTTTTTTTTAATAATTATTTCTTAAACAAATATATTTTAAATTTGGAGTGAACGGTTAGAAACTTGCAATTTAGAGGAATTGCATAAAATTTATTAGGTAGAGATTCAATTGTAGAATTTTTAGGTACGTATCATGTGCAGTTTGATGCCCTATTTGACTCTTATTTTTTTTTAAAATAGTAAAACATAGGGTTGGAGACAATGTCCCCCAACCTCTGCGCATTTGTTGCGCTTATAATGACACGTGGTTAGCATGTGCCACGCGTTGGTGTTAGTTTTCTCCAAAGAGAATTGTCCCTCGGGAGAAAAGTTTATCATTCTCTTTTTTCTAAAATTATACAATTTGGTTAAATTGTACTTTTACGTGTAGTAACTTTATACGAAAAGTAAATTAGATTCTTAAATTTTAAAAATTTACAATTAAACACATTAATATGTTATTTTAGTGTATCAAATCATTAGGGTTTCGGCAGCTATGGGACAAAGCCCAATGTTCGAACAATTTTTTCATTATATTTATAAATATATATATATATATACTCTAAATTGTTTCGTTATAGTGTTGTTTGTTAATAACATTTTGTAGTGAACAAACAAGGAATTTATTTAGATTTAACTAGTCTATCTTTAAAGAGTTGGGTTTGATATTCATATAAATTATTTGTTATATAACAAATAATTTACCATGTGTTGGTGATGGTTTGGGATTATTATTAATGGAATTAACTTACTAGTCCAAAATATACTCAATAACACAAGGACCAATTCAAATTGACTTATCTTTTTCTCGAAAAAGTTGAATCTCCAACTCTAAGAGCCCTCCACATTTTGATAATTCCAACTCGACAAAGCATTTAGGAGGATGTAAATTACGGTAATTCAATGGCTCAACAGACATGACCAAATGTCGGTGCGCACAAGAAATTTGTCACTTTAAACATAATCTCCACCTGTTGCCGTCAAGTTCGAACCTTGATCTTTTTTCTAAATAATGTCTAGTGAACCATTGAGTTAAACCCGTGCGGGCATATTAAATTAAATTACTCTACTCTAGGGATCTTCTAGCTCTCGGTCAAGAAGGTCCCAAAAAGATAAAATAGACAATTACAACGTTAGTACATTCTCAAATCTTTTGCTCATAACAACACATCAATTCACATAAAATTGACAGTGCATCGTGCATGTACATCATATCAAAGGATATCCTGATAGACTGAAACTCTAACAGTTCGTTGCTAATTAATCCAGCACCATATATAATCTCAACGCGACTCGGTATTATCTATCTGATTAAGGCCACCAACATGAACTATTGTCTTACACAATTTAGGCAGTCCTGGAACGTTAAATTCTTGAAAACCCGGTTTGAGGGTCATACGAAACAAGGCCGCCATTTTTGTACTCTATGAGTATCTCCCCGTTTTTCAGAACACACAGAACCGTGAACGCCCTCCCAAACCGAACGTTCGTCCAAATCCCGTATGGTGTCAGATCCTGATTGCTGAACAACCTGAGTGGCGGCGGACCGGGAGACGCTATAGAGTACTCCTTCACCCATGATTCCTTCACATCGTACACCTTCATTGCCCAGATTTCCAGGCTACCGCCGTAGGAAGGTGCGCGGTAAACGCCACTCCAAGACAGTCTCTTACAACACCAGATGGTAGCTGCAAAACCGGGCTGGATAGGGTGCGAACTCCGGCTTTAGGACCTCTCTGAATTGCTCGTCCGCGAGATCCAAGGACAGGATCATCCTGTCCCTGCCAACACCATGGTACCTGTTAGCAAGAAAGAATTGAAGTATATGTATGTATGTCTGAATTAAAAATTGTAATTAAACTCATTTTGTGCATTGAAATCCAATAACCAGTTATTGACTTGTAATAGCCACTACTGAGTAGTAACCAACGTTGCAGAAAGGTGTCAAGCCCTAGTTGGACATATGGGGGGCGTCTAGCGCCTAGAGCGTCTAGGCACTCTTAGGCGGGCGAGCCCTAGTTGGACGTCTGGGCCCAGCATCTCCTAGGCGGCGAGCCTTAGGCACCTCCTAGGTGGTCGAGCCCTAGTTGGACGTCTGGCCCCCCTAAGCGGTCGAGTAATATCACATGAATTAGTCAGGCAAAAATGACGGTGTCGATCTTAAGACACTGGGCCTGACACCTACTAGGCGGTCGAGCCTTAGTCGGGCTTATGGCCCCTAGGCGGCCGAGTAATATCACATGAATTAGAAAAAAAACAGTGCCCCGTCTTTGGGGTCACCCAAATTAAGGGACAGAGTTTGAACTCCCGACCTCTCTTATATAGATGAGAATGGACAATCACTCACACTAACGAAGATGGTTAATTACCATTTTAGATAATTTGATAGTGAATATATAGTACCTTCCTAGTCGTGACAAACAGTGCCACCTTCCGTTGAACACGACTGACGATGACTTTGGGGCAATCTGATATGGCGTCTTGCCTATACTCCTCCATATGTTTCTTGCAAGGCTAAACACCTGAACATCTGATCTGTCATATCGCCGGAAGCCAATCCTTCTCCGATAAGGCGATGGTGTGATTTGGCCGTGGTAAGTGTTAGTATACTGCACAATCCTGATCACTTTATAGTCCTTTGTCAAGGGGTGAAACCCGAACCCAATCACCACTTGCTGCTCTTCGAACTCCATGAATCTCGGCAGCACCTTGTAGTCTCCGGTGAAGGGGTTGTAGACGCAGAGGGATTGGTTGAGGAGAGAATCCGACAAGCATAAGAGGCCGTTGCAGGAGCCCACCACGGTAAACTCCGGCATGGATGCGGCGAAAGGGATGTTGATTCTCCTCGCCTTCTGCGTCTCGTCGTCGTCGTCGAGATGTTGACCGGAAAGTTGAACGAAGGATAGCTGGTTTCTCAGGGGATAGTCGGAGTGAAAAATCAGGCAGGGATCGGCGTCGTGCGTGCGCGAGAGGTGGAGGTTAACGAGGTGTGGATCGCGCGAGAACTGGTAGAAGGATTTGCAGGCGAAGCTGAACTG
Organism: Ipomoea purpurea; assembly: GCA_009835305.1. Classification (NCBI taxonomy): domain Eukaryota; kingdom Viridiplantae; phylum Streptophyta; class Magnoliopsida; order Solanales; family Convolvulaceae; genus Ipomoea; species Ipomoea purpurea. The sequence continues at coordinate 4,568 of VALG01010229.1, forward strand.
GACGAGAGATGTTATGGGGAGCCTGGAAATTATGTCCGCCATGATTTCTTGGGGGAGAGATTGGATGGAGTTTCTTGCCGCCGGCTGCTGATGTTCGTCGTCTGAACTGCTCCTTCGTTTCTTGATTTGCTTCTCGTCACTGGAATCCATGGCCGGAGATGAACCAAAGCGCATAGAGATTATGAATTGAAGATGATGGAAATTAATTAATTAAACCAACAAAATAATTTCAACTAAAATGGGGCAACCCGAACTCTTCTCCCAAATACTACCCAATTGGGTTAAAGCTTAAATTTATGATTGGTACTTTCACATTAATTAAATTTACTTGAAAATATTTTCAAGAAATATGTTTGATGGAAATAACTTTATAAGGAGATTTATCTTAGAAACATAACAATTAAATTATATTGGAAAATTAATTAACATATATAGAGACAGAATCTTGAATACATAACAATTACATTGCATTGAAAAATTAATTAACATATATGTTTGGTTCGTTTAAATTCTCTCTAATTTTTTTCTTTTTTTAAATTTCTAATATCCTTACTATATATATTCTACACACATATATATATATAACAAATAATCGAGAGTTTTTTTTTTTTTAAAAGTAATCGAGAGTTTAATAAATTACTTGTAAATTAATAAATCAATATCAAAAAATCATCAAGTCATCAAAACCATCTCATGAAAGTAATAAACATACTAATATATAGTAAGGTGAAGAGGAAAACAAAAAAATACAGAGAAATCATTTATTGTTATTCATCCTTCTATATATTTATATATATAAGAGATTTTTAAAATGATACACAGAAAAAAATGTAATTCTCATCTACCCAATTTTTTTCTAAGTTAAATATTGTATCAAATTTGTGAATAATTTTCTTACATTTTAAAAAATAATTGTAAAAAAGTCTTGTATTTGCCCGACACGGCGGATAACTAATTAATTACTCCGTACTTGTCACCTTCTAAGCATAAAAAACGTCCAGATAATTAGGTATTTGTTATTTAATAATCTGGATAGCTGTAATATAACCTTTTAATTTGTATTTTATGCAGATTGTTGATGCTGACTTCCTTGTAAGGAGGAGAATCCAAAGGAAATTTGGACCCACAATAATTCATCGTTCTGCTGTAATTTACTACCTTCATTTAGGATTATTAACAAAGTTTTCGAGAAAGGTATTAACTTGATAAGTTTTAAAGTTTGACTCTCAGTAGAAGTGATTTATTATCCTTTTTAATTTGAATTGATCAGTTATGAACAGTGTTACAAAAATCACGCCCAGGTATTAAAACGATAGGCGAGCGTCTAAACGCCGACTAGGTCGCAACGTACTAGGCGAGCATTTAAACTCAAGAATCCCTTTCACTCACATCACATTTACAGAATAGACAATTCTAGCTTAACAGATATGGTTACAATTAGCTCTACACTATAAATTTGAGAACCAACACCTATCTATAGACACTACAGAATGGATAATCATGTTCAGATCAGCCTAAACCAATGTTCATTGCCATGTTGCTCCAAGTACACAAACCCGTGCAGATGTAAACTCGACCCGAATGGTTTGTCTGGGTCCGGGTGGTGCCATTGCGGTGCAGTTTCTGAACCAAACAGGTCGGGATCACTACGCATGGCTGCATCCACGTTATCAACAAAACATATACCCTTAGTGAAGTTATGAACAAAAGGTTGAATGGAGAAAGTAGAAAAGCTACTTACCCCGAGTAGAAACGGGGGGTTAGCATTCGTTCCTGGAAACGAGTTCATTCAAGATGGCATTAACAATCCCCTGCAACAACATACTAATATTTCACTTTCAGTTCATAAAAACACTATAAGGGCTTATGTTCGTTGAAAATTTTTAAGAAAGGGGAGAGTTACCGCATGGGACAAAAGGCAAAGTGTGGTTGACGATGCTATGAGCAGTCGATAGCCACAGCAAAGTCAAAAGTCAGATACTCGAACAGTCTAGCTCCTTTGGTTTTGATACATAATATCATCCCGATCCAAGAAACGCGCCAATGCTGAATATAGCTGCCCTTCGTCGAATGGTTTTGATACATAATCATCCATCCCGCATCTCATGCACTCTTCATTCGATGCTCTAATAACATCCGCCGTCATTGCTAATATTGGCAAACGCCAATGAGCCAGTTTGCCAGGAGCGTCAACCAATATCTCGCCACAATTTATTGTTTCTTTATATTCGTTCTCGGCCTGCGGATTTGTCGAGTAGCCCTCAAACCTGCACGATAAAACGAGTACCAAAACTCGGTTCTAGTTATGCCATCATCTAATAGGACTAATTTTAACACGAAGATATAAGATGAGTAGAATATAATACTATACCCATCCATTTCGGGCATTTGGAGGTCATAAAGCAAGCGTCGAAGTTGTGAGGTGGCTTAAGAAGAGCCAAAGCAGCCTTCCCGCCATCGACACAGGTCACAATTGCGCCATATTCTTCAAGGCACCTTCTGCCACTCTTCGGTTTACGACATTATCGTCCACCACCAAAATTTGTTTGTCTTTCAGCAGATTTCCAAGAGTGCGGTTTTGGCATTGTCACTTGCCTCTTATACGTAAAGCCAGTAGCTTCTTGCAAGCACGACGCCAAGACACTCAACCGAATAGGTTTTATTAATACGTTATCGACCAGTCCATCCGATTTAAGCTGATTGCATTCTGCGAGCTCATTTCTGTTGCCAACAGAAACAATTTTGGCGTGGCTCCATTGAGAGTCGTTGAGCTATATGGCCTAAGATCCTTTAAAGAATTCTCCGTATCCCAGTTGTCTTTATCAATGAAAATCATGACCAAATGCTCGGGTTCACTGCAAAGGAACCCTAAAAATGAAATCTTTGAACACTTCTTGAAAACAAGGTTATTATAGAAAGAAAATTACTCGTCTTTGAACAAGTAGATAGATATGAACATGCATGATTACCGTGGAATTATTTCACGTTTAATCCCAGCCTTTGAAGGTGGTATCTGGTGACTTCGGCTCGAATTCTTTTGCCATCTATCACCAATGCCCTTAGCCCATGAAAGTCTAGACACCTGGATCGTATTGTTGCCACTTTGCTTCTACCGAACCTCTTTGGTCTCTTGAAAGGCGGCTGTGAAAGAAAAGGTACTCCGGTGCCTGGTTCACTGAAAAATCCGATCTCCCCGCCCATAAGGTCCACCAAATGCTTGCCGATGCTCAACCCTATTCCGTCCCTCCATACGTTCGAGATGTCGAACTATCAGCCTGCATAAAAGGCGTGAAAATGCGGCCTTGTGCTTCGAGAGAAATTCCAACGCCCGTATCTTCAACACTCACTAACAACTTGATCTTGTCGCTTTCTTCCCCGCTAATCTTCTTGAAATTTTGCCAACTTCTCCATCTGTCAACTACCCGGAACCCGCTCAACGTGTTGAAAGATCTGTTCGTCGGGTCTCGAACGAGGGATAAGCTCTGTCTCAAGACTTCATCCTTCACATCAACCGGGCACCTCACTTCATCTGCTAAATGCACCGTCACAAACACATGCCCCCTCTTTGTTTTTCGTGAACTGCAATATGAACAAGAGTTCTTAAATCTTAAATAATTAAGATCGTCTATTCGTCTATGTTTCCTATGGGCGAAAGTATGAAATAACTGGCAAACCTTGATTGAGTTTCCAACGAGATTCACGATTATTTGCCTGAACCTTCCGGGATCTCCAACAACCGTTTCTGGGACCTGATCAGAGACATAAGCAGCCAACTATTCTCCCCCGGAGAACATTCAAACCATGGTAAGAATCATTGCAGAAAAACAGCTGGAATAATATATGAACATCCATTTCGTACCTCAATCCCTTTTTCATGAGATCTTCCAGATGAAAGTGATAAGACATTATCAAGAACAGCTCGCAGATCAAAAGATACAGCTTCCAACTCAAGACGTCCCGAGTCAATCTTAGCCTGATCCAATACCTCGTTGATCAAAGATATCAAATCCTTCCCGCTAGCATGAGCAGTCTGGGCAAAGTCCGTTGTGTAGCATCGAGATTTGTATCCATGAGCATCTGAAGCATGCCTAAAACACCATTCATTGGGGTCCTGATTTCGTGAGAAACTGTAGCAAGAAACTGCAGAAGAAGAAATGCTCATTAAAATATTATATAAAATTTTAAAGAACTCAAGAAATATGGAAAAGCCTCGAAGGAAATCGAGGGGAACCTGGGATTTCGCAATATCTGCAGCCTCAGCACGATGTGTGAGATTCATCATCTTCTGACAGTCATGCTCAAATTTGGCAATCCGAGCAATTGCAGCGTGAAATATATGACCAACAAGCAAGGTGATTACAAGAACACCGATAGAAGCTCCTATCGCTATCCAAGGCGGGGGAGGTTTTTGCTTGAACCTATGAGCAACGCAATCAATCAATTAAACAAATGTACGGTTAACTACATTCTCGTGTATCGAATTCTACACGATACTAACCTGCAATGCATCTCATGCTTCCGAGCAGGGTCTCCAAAGTCAAGGTTGCTAACATGCAATAACTCTGTCTCGGTCTCATCTGCACCGTACATTTTAATTGGAGAATACGTGTTTGTTGTATCATAAACATTCACAACAATAGTGTGTTTGCTCGCAAGTTGGTGAAGAAGCTTCTCAACTAACGAGGGGACATCGTATGATGCACCAATATACCTTTATCAAAAGAAAGTAATTAAGTCATAAAGAACAATAAAATTACTTAATTCTAAGCTCTATACAAGAAAAGCAGATGATATACCCGACAGTAGCATTAATACGTTGATCTGGGGTAGCATCGGGAGCAAGATGAGTGTTATATACAGCAAACGTAAGTACTACACCCAAGTTATTGGACTTCAATAACTTAAAAGGCGATGTCAGGACTCCCTTCCCAGATGCCCTTGCCCGCAATATGTTTTCACGGTCTTCCTGTAAAACAGTAACAACAGTAACTAAAAGCAGTAACAAAGGATGCTGATTGCTGAGTCAGCCAGTGCAAGAAAAAAAACACACCTTTCCAGACATCATATCAATTGAGACAATATGGGAGACAGTTTGTTGAGAAAATATGACGGGTGCATATTCATCTTTATCAGGAGCACGATCCAAATTCCCAGGCATATATTCTTGGGCCAAAGTTTGATCCTCGGATTCCATTTTCTTAATTGCCCATCCATGTTGCCTCTCGAAATTTTCTCTTTCTGAGTGGAGAACCCTTAGAGCATAGGCAACCCCGCTTGTGAGTGGCCTCTCGAAAGCTGTTCTCTCAGTGTATTCTTCAAAAGTTTTCTGCAATCGTAAGGAAACAATATCAGTAGGGATTATGGCATGGAAAATAATCAAATCGAAGCTAATGAAGAACCAACATCACCTGATCTATAGCTGAAGGTTGCTTCCATGGTGAAAGTGGAGACGAGAATAGCCAAGGCATGAACATGGTTCATGCTGACGTTAAATTGATCCTGCAGCATTCGTGCCCGTTCATCACACATGCTTGCCAGTGTTTCTTTCCTCCAGAACATGATGTCTTCATTCATGTACCAGAATAAACAAACGGATCCTATCACACCAGATAATACAAAAGTAACAAGAAGCTTCTCCCACAGCTTTCGAGAAACTCTAGAAGCAGCATGAGCTTGCTGTTGTTTCAAGTGTTTGTAGTAGCTGAGGTTGCTGAGAAGATTCTTGCTGCGGAACTAATTTCTGCTGTTCATTTCTACCAGATTCTGCACGTAACCACCGCAGTTTCCAGCTCACAGCAATGCCAAGAAGGATCCACCAGAATATCTTGGTGAAACAGAAGGCTATATCCTTACACTGATCCCCTAGTGCTCTCACTTGCAATGTTTCCTGATGCAAGTAAATGATATAGGAAATATAAATTGCCAAATCTTATCTTATCAGCTCATTTAATTACATGAGAACACACCCCAGGAGAAAACTAAGAACAAATCTCAGCCTTACATCTGTAAAAATTCGATGGTTCTGATCAGATTATATAAAAAAAAAAAAAAACGTGGTGGCATTTTCGTAATTATCATCAATTTCACTATGCAAACTTCAACACTTAAATATGCAATCTTTAACAACTAAATATGCAAACCTGATAAATTTTATAAAATCAATGGAAAAAGCTAAATTTTTAAATCTAAACCGTAAATGCTAGATGTTAAGCAGTAAAAAGTGAACCATTAAACCAAATAAAACAAAAAACGCAGGTCATGAACTCTAAAATCGAAACCCTACGTGGGATGTACTTTCGCATTTTTGAAAATGCAATCTTTTAATACTAAGTGTGCAAAATGTTAGTACTAAATGTGCAAACCTGGAAAATTCTGAAATTGCAGATTTTAGTGTTCAAGTTTGCATAGTAAAGTTTGTGATAATTACGAAAATGTCACCGCATTTTTTTTAACTATTCATGGTTAGTGTTCAACATCTAGCAAACTAGTGCAACGGGTAAAAGGGCTTTAAAAATAAAATTGCAGAAGAATTAGTTCCTGGAATATATATCACAATAAGGAGGAAAGAGGGAAAGTACAAAGTTCAATTGTCCTAGCAAGCGAAGCAAACCAAAAAGAACTAAAAGATGTGATTATTTTTATTTTCATTGCAGATGATGCCATGACGGTCAAGACCATCGTTATCCATCTAAAAGAACTATGTACCTTTTCACAAAACTGATGGTCTGGTGAAATTGAAGATGATGTCTGTTGTAGTACAGAGTCAATATTCCTAAAAATGTTCTCATCTGAAACGGGACACTGGCCATAAGCCTCTAGTTTCTCTCCCAATTTGCACTTTTTCTCATAAACTTGGTTTTCTGAAGTTAGCACTTTGAGAACACAAGTAATAGTGTTTTTAAGGCTTGATCCATATCTGGGACTTCCGCTACATTTTAACAATGAGATCTGCAGAATAGAATGTATTAGACTAATATTTGATCATCAAGACTAAGAGAAGGAAAATCAAGTAGAAAATGAAAATTCTCAAAATCAACAAAATTTGAATCTAAGAATTCAGAAATTATCTTTTTGCTACTAGATTTCCAAAATGCTTTCAAGGGCTGAGACAATGTCCAATATATGACCCCAGTTGTATGCCGCCTATCCTTCTATCAACCCAAACCCACATCCATTCCCTCTTTATAGAACATTCAAATGCCGCCCCGTGATTTATCATAAACAGTCCTAATTATACTCATCATAATAATAATTCAAAATGTCTCTCTTGATAAGTAAAAGGATGCCATAAAAATCATACACAACGAAAGCAAACTTTTTTAACTGATAACAGTTCTGCTTTGAAATTAGGGATTCATCACTTTCACCAATATAATGACACAACCCACAGCAAATACAGTATACAGAAAGCTAAATATAATGAAAGAAGCCTTAAACCTTGTTCACTTTTTCTTTGGAATCAGTATTTTAATTTCCCAGTTTAACTAAATTCAACCTCAAAGTGATGTTTCAATTAGTTAGGACTCCCAGCAGTGCAAGTTCTAATCTTGTTAGTTTAGTATGGTGAACAAGATCTTTGAACAGCATACCCAACACCCAAAAAAGGGAAAAACTGTCTAAGCATATAGATATTGAGCCTGGAAATTTGAAACAATGAAGAGCTGACCTGATCTGTATCAAGAAAATAGGAAGCCAGAGCATGAATTTCTTCCCTGCTAACATTGAAATGTTGAAGCAAAAAGTTGGTGGTTTCTCCATCCAAGTGTGGGGGGGCCTCTACCTTCTTCCTCCCAAAAGCCCATAAGAGGAACTAATGAACAACCAAATGAATCCAATGGCAACAAAAAAGAGCCACAGAAACAAGAATTGCCTCCTCCTTGGACTTGTTCCATGCTGGGATTCTCTTGCCTTCTTGAGCCTGAATTTGGAAGAGAAGCCTCCCTTCATTCCATGGCTTTTACAGTTCAGAGACATCTTCACCAAAACCCAATTACACATATTCAGATATAGCCTTGAGAACTTGAGACCAAACTCATTCACAGCAGAGAAGCTCATCAAAAGTCAATATGATATTAATTGACCCCTCGAATTCAGTCAATTCTTCCGCACACCAATTTCATTACACCAACCAAAAAACACAAATTTTTAATTCTCTCTCTCGGAGTAAATAATAAGCGTATAGTGGACCACAAAATAGGGATAACCAACCCGATTAGTCAATTCACAACTCACAAGCGTGTATGCTCACAAACTGGAACAACAAAATCCCATCAAAGCCTTACCCGTTTTGTAGAGCAAAGAGGAAGAAGGAAAGACAAGCACGCCAAACCAAAAGATGTTATTTTTGTATGCTGTGGAGGAATCATTAATACAACAGAAGAAAAAGAAGCCCATTTTCTTTTCTACATTCAGAGAGCCTTCCTCACAGCCCTGCTTTCTGTAGCATACACCACCAAAGAAAGAGAAAGAGAAGCATCAAGATCGCAGCTTTTTTTCAAGAAAATCTCGTAATCATCTTCCACTGTGAAAAATGAGATGGATGAAACCCAATCCAGTTGGTTTCACTGCAAATCCAACTGGAATCAATAATAAGAATGGGGATTAAAAGTCTCTCTCTCTCTCTCTCCAGTTTGGTTTTGAGGAGCATATGCTGTGGTGGTGGGTACATCATTATCTCATCATCTGGTGGGAACTTTAGGAGAACCCAACAAACAAAAAATGAAAACAATAATAATAAAAGAATAATGCAAACTATTTCACCATTTTTCTTTATAATGTACTATATTTACAGTTAAGGTAGTAAATTTTTTCATCCCTTTCCAAACAATTCTTGTCTGAACATGTTTATATGTTATTCTATTTGAGAAAATATTTGACCATTTTTGTTTAATGAATAATACAATCATGAATCCCATGTTAGCATATCATTAAAAAATTAAATTAAAATTATAATTTATATTTGCGTTTTCACTCATCTGAAACTAGGATGTTCTAAAAAGACAGAAGTTTCACAGCAATGTTGCTTTTTCTGCCTCTGACTGCTTTCTTTAGTTTCTAGGCTCTAGCCGTATGTGTATATATAACATCCATCTGTATATAATAATCTTGTTGCATACGTATCTATGTATACCGTACCTGCATGAACATATATATATATATATAGAGAGAGAGAGAGATAGATAAAGTTAGACAGAGAAAGGAATGGTGAAAAAAGGGTGGTTATGGAAAGAGCCAGTTGTTGCTGGCTCAGCTCCCTGCTCACATGGGGAAGAGGAAAAAAAATACGTATATATAAATATAAGGGTGTGTTTGATTTACATATATTAAATTGTTAATAGTCTATTTAGTTCGTGAAAAATATTTAACTAAGATTGAATTAAAATTTAAAGAAAAATAAATTATTAAAAAAATTAATTGTAATGTTTGGTTGGTGAAATTACAAGAAAAATATGATTTTTTTCTTTCCAAAATTGTAAAAATTGACTTTTTTGAAAACCATTTTCCATCTAGGTAAAAAGACTCGAGTCCCTCAAAAAATATTGATATCGAACGACATTTTTTTATAAATATTTTCATAGAATATTTATTATTAAGGAAGAAAAGAGCATCTTTGCTTTAGGAGGATTCGGCCTACGGGGGCGAGGAGACACGGGCATCACAAGGAAAGATCGGGAATTAATCGGGAACATATGGGAGATGCTAAAATGCGCCATCATACGTGGGATGGTTATCCTACACTTTATTCGAATGACATACGAGGATGGGGGCATCTAGGGTAGTGTTTGTCGGTTATGAACCCCTCTGACTTATCCTTTTGTTTGGGAATTATTATTATTTTAATTTATATTTAGAGGGAATAAAATAAAGGGCAAAGGGTAGTTAAAAGGAAATGCACTAATTAAAGCAACATTAAACTAATCTAATTATACCAATGCCATGATTAGAAGATTCCCTTTTTTTATTTGGAAATTTTGGACACGCTTCAGTGTTTAATTGATTTATATTCTATGAACGTTGCCATTTCCCTTTCATTAAAAGTAAAAAAAACATTCAATGTATCCTTAACCTTTATTCATGTCAAGAATTCATCGCCCACAAAAATATCACGTTTTTTTATACTCAATTTTTAATTCCCATATACTCAATTTTCTAATTAGACGAAATAGTTGAAAATTTGATTACTAAATAATAAGTCACGTGAATATTATAAGTCAAATACGCTTACATTTTATGAAAATTAGACGAAATATTAGTAATATATATATATATATAGTATATATATATATATATAATATATTATATTTATATATTAATGTATATAATGATTATAATATTACATTAAAAAAATATTGTTTGTTTTCAAATTGTTTGCAATAAAAATTTAATGGTTAAACTAGGTGAATGATTATTTATAGTTATTACAATTTACAAATTTATGAATTGAAAATAATATTATAATGTGTCATTTAATTACATTTATTAGCTCACCTAAAATAGTACAAGGTTTAAATTAAAAAAATACAAATAAAACTATTTTACATTATGTGCTATAACTTTTCATATTATTTGTAAACTCCTTGTAAATATTTATCACAATTTTATAATATATTTGTCATTTAAATATCCATCATTGAACTAACCATGATTACTATAAACGTTTATTATATTGGAATATTATACGTCCAACAATTATTGCATATAATGGCTCATCTAGAATATAAAATAAAAGTATTTTCAAAAAAAAAGAATATAAAATAAAAGTACTATAATTATTATATGATGAAAGTTAATATATTACAATTGTTTTTTATATAAGGGAAGGGATGGATAAAACATCAAAGTTAAACAAAATTATATCTAGCAATGCCAACCATGTGAGCAAATAAATTTAAAATGTGTAATTTTACATTTTCTGGAGGATGATTAAAGATCTTAAGGTCAATAAAAGAAGAATTATGATGATTGATTATCTAATGTGCATAAAAATTAAATTTGTCTCCCTAAAAATATGTATGAATGTGTATGCACTACTACAGAAAATATTACAATTGAGAAGAATATTGTGTTACACTTTAAGTATTAATGTATTTCCTTTTCAATATTGTTAATTAATATAATATCAACATATCACCTAAATATATTGGGAAGAATATTGTGTTACACTATAGTTATAATATTTATGGTAAAGTCAAATATTAATAGCCAATTTATTACACAGAGAAACTCAATATTTGTCCGACACAATTGAAAAGTACGTAATCATGTAAAGATATTTTATATAAGGATGCATGTCTAATAATCCAAAGACTAGCACAACGTAGATAAAGGACTTAGTACGAGGCAATGGAACAGAAACACACTATTAAATGCTATATATATTATGCACCCACATTTTTTTATAGTGTCTAAAATTATAAGACAAATTATCTAAATGTATAAATAGTGAGTCTTAACACATAAACATGCAATCATTTACAATTACATCAAAACTCTAGTAATTTGTAAACTAATTCTCACTTGTAACTTGAAAATCTTGTGTTATAATGTCATATTTCTATTAACCCACTTGTTAATCAAAATTTTCAACACTATGTACATGTAACATCACAATAAAATAATAGACAAAGAAAATACATATTTTTGTTTCACCACGTAAAAATCTTGTGTTTCATTTATCACTTACTGCTCTTGCTCATTAGTATTATAATTGGACTATTAGCCGGACAATTAACACTAATCTTAATTATCCTAGGTGAATATATACTTCAAGTCTTCAACAAATGAATTTACTTTCTGTTATTTTTTAAATTTATAATAAGTAATATTTTGGTAGAATTTGTTGGAAAATATAAAGTGAATATTCATTGTGAGTGCAAAATGGTGAATGTCCCATAAATTTTGACATTTAGCTTTACTATATGATAGGTGGCTCCACATAGTTCCAAAATCATTGAAGTCAGGTCGAGGAGCCAAAAAGAAGTCGGGCCGCACGCAAAATTCCAAATCGCCGATTTATTCAGCGCATTGAGAACCGTGACCTAACAGCTGGGCCCCGCGACAGCTAGGCCTGGCGAATCATCTTTGTAGACATCTGTAGGAAAAACCCCGCGAGAGCAACTCAGATCGACACGTCAACGTCGTCACTCTGGGTCCCACTCACGACTTCCCTCCCTCTCCCCCCAATAAAAATATCTGCTTTTTCATTTTTTTTTCCTCCTAATTCTCTCCTTCTCCCAATATTTTCCATACATTTCTTTTATTTAATTATTTTTATTGTACCCAAAAATAAATATTTATTCACCAGCGTTTTGGTGGGTCGGACGAGTTTTTTTTTTTTTTTGGGTATCCATAGTATATAATTAAGAAATTGAGAATGAATTTAAAATAAAATAAAATATTATTATATGCTGTTATGTAGAACAAATCTTATATACAACTTTTGTCATAGGTTATAGTTTTACTAATAGAAAAAAAAAAAGAATAAATATTACGTAAATAAGGAATAAAAAAATAATATTACTGATTGTCGAAAAACAATTTTTTTTTTTTTTTGAGTACTACTGATAATCAATTATAACGTGTCACCTCAAACGAGATTTTTCTAGTAAGAAAGACTAGCAACATTTTTGTTGAGGATGACAGAGCAAGAAGATAGAAGCAGCAGGAGTTAATCAACACAACCACATTAACTATGTAAAGGTTCCTCCAAACGTTGTTCCACAACATTGAATCAAACGAATTACAATAACAGAAGCAATGTAAGAAGTATTTTACACTCATGGAGGTTATCTAACTTAAATTGGAGCTACACATTCTTGAGGATTTCCTGCACTTTAGAGAGAAGCACTTGTGTAGGTCCTCAATGCTATTGCTTTTGTTGAGCGGGGATTGTCTTGGAGCTTCATCTTCTCGAAGAGGTATTGTCTCTCGGCCTCGGCCTCGCTCAGCCTAAGTTTGAGGTATCTACACGCGTATTCCTCCTCGGATTTCTCGTACTTTGCAAGAGCAATCCTCTGTATCCTTTCAGCTTCTCGTCGTGCCTCATCAGCTTTGGTCTGAAACATGTCAGCCTCGGCTTCTTTTAGTCGAACAATGCTCTCGAGATCATCTATCTGCTGTCTTTTCTGCTGCCTCTCCAGCTTCAGTTCTGCCGCTTCTTTTTCTTCTCCTCTAGTTCTTGGTCACATGACTCATAAGCTAGCCGCGCTTTCTCAGCATCCTCAGCTTTTCTTCGGCCACCATTTCCAATTTTCTCACCGCTTCCTGCACTACTTCTGAAATTTGGCCGCACGCCTCTTGTGCAGGGATCATCCTTCCATTATTCTGGGCTTCAAATTTCCTCGATGAGTCCATCTCGAGCTCTGTGAGAAAGTGAGTACATTAATCAAAATAACCATATACTCCGTATTTTATTATTATTTCATACTAACTCACTTACTATGATCTATCTACTTACCAATAATTTACCTACCTAATCAAAACTATCATTGAAAGTGGTTAATGAAAAGGAAAGTAATAAAGTACTCCGTATATGTTAACAATTCAATGCTTCTGAATGACGTGATTATTTGAACATAGAAAGTTCAGATGTAGCATGGAATAAGCATCGTGCTGTAGTAGGATAGTTTAATTACACCAGGAAGAATTTTATCTAGGTACTAGTAATTGAAGCATGTGCTCCATCTCAACTAAAAGGCTAAGTTCGTAGATTCGAACCCATGACCTTTAGTCTGCCTCTGATACTAAATTGAAGCATGTGCTCCATTTCAACTAAAAGCCTAGTTAGATTGCACATTAATGGTTATATGCTCAACACTAGTAAACTAGCAGAAGCAATCGAATTCAAGTTCTCCATAATCGGGCTATAGTGATCAGTCAGCATACATATATAAAATATAAGCATAAAGGTAATGGAAGTATCCCGAACTGTCAATAGTTAATGATTGTGTGGATATGGTATCAGAGGATTAAGGCAATGGATGTACCTTGGAAGAACATCAAAATGACTTTGCAAGCAGTTGCTTCCCCCACTCCCTCCTCAATCTGTCCATGAGTTCCTTGCACTTCAAAAAGAGTCTCCTTCCCTTTGTGTCCTCGCTACCATGGAAAATCCTACTCACAAAATCGAGTTCTCTCAGCAACGATTCCCTATCCCAGGTTGGTGCGCAGTGTTGGAATACGTCTTTCACCCAGCCTAAAAGCTCAGATGTCTGGTTGCATGCTCGGCATCTAAAAAGCATTTCAGCGGAGCCAGTGGCTCCAATGGCAGAATGTCCCATGCCAATTTGTTTGTCGCGAATGGCACAGTCAGTGTGAGTCCAATGGGAGCAAGAATCACAACCAATCCAACGGCAGGTGTTCACTTCGAAATCAAATTTGTGGCAAATCAGACACATGCAAAGGTTGCAGAAGCCTCTTCTATTATTGCATATCTCACATGTGCACTCGTCCGCTGGCAGCTGGCTTTGGCACGCTATATTCCTGCACCTCTTGTAGGTGAAAATCTCAATCAGGGATGTCTGCGAGAGGCTAACACTCGGATGCAAGAACGCCTGGATCCCCATGGTTAAAGCAACAAGAACTTCGAGCTGAACCCGGTGAGCTCTTATCAATGCATTGGCAGTCAAATCAGACCGACTCTGTACCAGTCTCTGCAACGCCATAAACTCATCCCTCTGTTGAGAACCTCCATTCCCCTCAAGCATCACTCGCAGCGAACCCTTAATCTCTTCCAAATACTCATCGGGAAGCAAGTACATTCTCTCTGACACAACATCCACTCTTTCTCTGGCTATATCCAGCAGAGAAACCTTGTTGAACTAGACAGTCTATGCACAACAGACTGCTCATAAACCCCATTTTCCACTCTGTCACTCCCAAGCTCCAATTTACTAAGCCTAATACCAGATGCAGACCGTGTATCTCCAGACCCAGCACTCTCCGCAGGCATCTCCCGTGTCTGATCGGGGTTTGATCCGGGTAACAACATATTCAATCACAGAATCAAACAGCCTTGAGGAGCCTTCCTCTCATAAAAATAAAAGCCTACAATCAACAGGACATCAATCAAACACGTAATAGGCAAGCAAACACATATACACATCCAATTATCAACAAGATACAGCAGTGAAACTTATGGAAACGCAAATTCTACAACACCGTGCAATTTTAATGAACATCTATACGACTATACATACAGATTACAGAATTGATTGGAAAATGAGAAGTAGATAACAAGTGAACTGAAGCAAAACTCAAAAGTAAACATTCGACCGACGGAGAGGAACAGAGGACGATAATAGACGGAGAATTGATGATACTCACCCAGCTCAGACCAAGATTAATGCCGTGCTTAGCTTAATTTAGGGATCGTTTCGGGGAGAAAGATTGCGTTTTTTTCAGGCGGAAATATATAAAAAGCCCTATAAAACTCCATCCGTTTTTGTTGGCGTTGACCGATATTGGTACGATGTTGCCCACGAAATTTCCAGCATCTTGCTTAGAAATTTGTATCACTACAGAGTAACTGGGTCATCATCAATTCATGCTCCTCAAGATTCTTTCGAGTGACCCAAGAATATTACATGTATTAACAATGTTGCAAAAAAGTTAGACACCCCTAAGCGTTGTGAACATATAGCCATCAATGTACAATCCAACTATCAGCTTAGACTTTTTAGTTGAGATGAAGCACATACTTTAATTTGGTATCAGGTCAGACCAAAGATCATAGATTCGAATCTCAACGCCACTCGTAAGCGCCTACGGCTAGGCAGGCTTCTCTTATTAAAGTGAAACTTGTAATATTGTAAATACTAAATTTATAACTCGAAAACAAGAGAACCAAAGTGCGATTTCTCCTTTATATAAAACTCAATGCATATGAAACAGATGGTAGTGGTTATTTTATGAGATAATTGAAGATGGAGATACACAGTACAATGAAAAAAATGTTAGGGTGATCATGGAGGACCATGTCAACAAATGACCCAACAGTAAAAATATGGGAATTTTCAACTTATAAGTTATAATAACAATTAAGTTTCTCTGCCAAAATTTTCTCCACCACCAGGAGAGTATGAACTGGAGAGTATGAACTGCAAACAGGCTGATACAACAGCTATCTCCACTCAAATGGTGAGGCAGAAAGTGTTATATAAGGGCAGCAACACCAAACTGTTGCATCTCTCTGAGCCGCCAAACCGGATAAATTGCGCCCTCTCCAACCTCTTCTGGATCCACAAGTTGCATCGCCCAAGCGTAGTATACAGTGTGAATCGCGTCCTGATCACGCCACACATATATACAAGCACAGATCAGAAAGCAGAACCAGAGTTGGTGAGATTAAAACAATTATTCTATTCAGAATCCAAGAATGTGAGGAAAAGATTCGAACCCATGACCTTGGTCTGGCTCTGATACCAAATTAAAGCATGTGCTCCATCTCAACTAAAAGTCTAAGCTCATAGTTGGATTGCACATTAATGGTTATATGCTCAACAATCTCAACTAGTTCTGTGAATCTTGATGCATGAAGATTTGAAATTGTCACAAAAACCATAATTACGGTACTTCATAAATTACCTTCCCCCCTTCGGCTATGGATCCAGTTTATCGCGTAGACAATAGACCTGCTGTGTTTGGAACTGTGACGATCCAAAAAAGGAAAAGAACCAATCAGTATTTCAGTCATCTTCATCCATCTTTCCCCTGGGCAGGGAAAAAGGAGGATATTTATCCAAATGTCAGAAATAGACTGATAAAATGCTTACCGCTAAAATGATTATGGAGTTCTCCCATCAATTTTGTCTCTCGAACTTCAACTTCAGATATATGAAGTATCTGCATAAACAGGAGGATTATATCAGCAAAGTGAATTACTTTATGTCGAGATAAATTAAACCAGAATTGTGTCGTAAGTCGTAACGTGTATTCTTACTTTATTATCGAAAACATAACCCTGGCTGTTGAAAGCACTATGCTCCGCTTTACACCGCTCAATCATCGTGGAGCTACAATATTTTTTCAGTACTTCGATGTATCCCTGAAAACAGTTAATTATTGTTTTAAAATGCAAAAAATAAGCGACAAAAGGAGCAAAACTTCTACCATTCAATGGGACAAAACGAGCCATTGACGTAAACAACATAATTAGGGCCAAACGATTCATAAGCTATTCCGAGATTTATCAACTCACTTTATAGAAACCCTCAAGGACTGGTCTGATCACTTCTTGAACCTCCGAAACAAAATCTGGTAAAGAGAATGTCCTAGAAGAAACCCACTTCAGATTAACACAACACATCATTCAGAAACCAGGAGCAATAAGAAGAAAAAACAAGGCACGTGAGCATACGGATCTCTGCGGCGTATTTCCTTAAATGACATTGCTGTACTTGACTCCCCAAAGACGGTTTCATTTATACTGTTGCATCGAAATGGAAAATTATTAATTCATCGAATAAACACTAACTATATATACAACCCTAAAAATAGGAGATTATAACATACTCTTGGATTTTGTGAACCACAGGATGATCGCTAGTCTCCCATCTTTCCCGAATATCCTCTGCAATCTGCCATTTCAGCACATACACCAAATCAATTAACAGACATATTGCACGAGAGTCAAAAACATGTAGCATCTAGAAAGAGTTAATTCCGCCAGAGGTCCATTGTTTTGGTGACAATCCCAAATTTAGTCCCAGACTATCGTTTTTGCCATTTAACATCCCAGACTATTATCTTTTGGAATTTGGACACTTTTAGTCCTTATGACTTTTTCTATTTTTAGTAAGGGCATTTTTTTTTGAATGCTACTGACTCTATTACAATGTAGTATCTGTTCATAACTACTTTCTCAACCTACTGAAGCACAAAGAGCCAATAACGCTCCACTGAGGCTCGAACTCACAACCTCCCATACGAGAGACCAACCCCGGTGCCATTAGACCACAGGGTCTTGGCTTAGTAAGGGCATTTTTGTCTCTTCATATTTTTCTTTTGTTATTATATGTGCGCAAGTATTGATGCAGTGTAAAACCCATATCCAGGTTTAGCCATATATAAGGCCTTAAGAGCAGCTTCCAATTTTTACTATATAAAATACAAACATTATGTTAGGATTCAGTGTTTCAACAAACCTCTTGACTCTTTGAAACTACAGGTTCACTAGCTCCCCTGATGTGCTTAAAGAGGGGGTGGCCTTGCATCTGAGAAGAAGAATAACTGATATCAATCTTGAATTTTGGAAAGGCCAATAAGATTATACTGACATATCCAATTCAAAGACCATGAGTTCATAAGTAAATTACTTTTTCCTTGAAAGCCTCCCAATTCTTACTCCATCTGGTTTTTTTCGAGGGTAAAACAACAACGTCAGTCCTTGTGCTCCGCTGAATGTTTGCTTGTGGGGATTCTACAGGAGCTTCAAGGTGTTTCCTCTTGCTCGCAGTACCTTTCAATTCATCCACTACAATAGCATACCCCTTCTTTGCTAAGTCAATCGGTTTTGCTTCCCTTAGTTTCTGGATGGATGGCGAGACTTTTGAAGTAAAGGAAGAAGCAGCATACCTAACCTTGCCAAAAACTGTTTCTGCAGTATCACGAATATCAGATTGCTGCTTTTCTCCCGTAGAATGTTTCGTGTCTTTGGAATCTGATCCTTGAGATTCTTGCTTCTCAAATTTAAAAGTTTCTTTGACCTACAAATAATAGAGAGTACTTAATTATTCACTACTCACTAAACCCCGTAACAGAGGGAAGGCAAACTTGATATGTACAAACTACAAACCTCTTCTTTAGCAGCAGAAACCTTTTCCTCCACATTTGCATAAACCTACAGCAAAACATGTAAGAAATCAGAAGGAAACAACTAGCACACCATATTGACATTGGTTGCTAATCACAGTTAACGATATAATCCCTTTGATACTGAAACACGCTTAAAATATTGCGAGTACATATTAACAACTGATTTTACAGTTCTTAGAAGAATCATCACTTTGCAACAACTTTAACTCAAATTTTGCTTGCAATCTAAGCAATGATTGATTTACTTCATTAAGCAATACAAGGAGCCTGCATCTCTACCTTTTTCACCGTAGACTCAGCCTCTGTCCAGACACCATCCACATGCTTGTATAACTGCTCGGTAGTCTGCTTTGTTCTGCATTTTCCAATTCACCATATCAGGTTCTAATACGAAATTTCCACCAACCTTAACATACAACATTATGTCTCTAATCAAGGCCAGAGCATTTTACAATTCATAGTTATACAAGTCATAAGCTACCTTGTTTTTTAGATCTTCCTTAACTCCTTTCAGTTCTTCTGCTTTCTCTTTCAGTTCCTTGACTGACTGTTGGAATTCCTTGTTTCTGCAACCCAGACAATTGAGAAACGACTTGAAAACAGAAGCAAATACAAAAACACTCCTAAAATTTACTCAACCAAAGTAGGAATGATAAGGCTCCCTACTTTAACGATAATTAATATTAACATTCTAAACTAAAGAGAACAAAATGCAACTTTTTCTTTTTCTTTGTTGGTTCTCTGTATTTATGATAAAAGCAAATTAACAATAACAAGCCCCTAACAACTTGAACCAGTAAGAGTTGATCTTGCTAGCCCAGGTTCTGAGCATACATTTACCTTAAACAAATATATAACACCATTAAAACAATCAAAGATACAAACTTTAAAATCTAAAACCAATAATTCAAGGAAACAAATATACTAAACTAAGCAATTTCCTCTTTCGAAGAACTTTTACCTGTTAAACTCGCCTTTGAATTTCTGAGAGAACTCATTGAATACACTGAATTGGCGATTACCCGCGTAGCCATATGCCTGGACCAACCTTAAACTTGTTGCACCTCTACCCACCACCTACACGACGTAAAAACAACATTTTTACTTGGGAAAAAAAGAAACAGAAAAGAAAACGAAAACAGAAAACACAAAAGCAAAGGAAACCTGGTGAGGTACTAATAGCTGATGGGTAATGGGTCGTGTTTTGGAGAACAAAAAATCCCGAACTAATTTTCTGCTAGCCATGGGAGGCTGCGGATGAATGTGGGTGTTCTGTATAGAATAGAGAACAGAAAAGTCTATTGGCAATGCCTCGCTCCCAAGAAATAAAATTCGAAGTCGGTGGGTTTGGGTCTTTGCGAGTTTGCGGTTTGGGTAAAGTTGACTGCTTTTAACTCTGCAAAAATTAAGAGATTAAGCCCAATACATTTTGACAACTCTCAATGAATTCCATATTAATTGGGGTGAGTTTGCTTTCCATTAGGTTTTATTTTTCCTTATCATAGTAAGAAATTTTGATTTTCATTATTCTTAGGTTCAATCAAGGTTAACAAAAAATTAAACTTTTCAATTTTATTTTTGTAAGAGAGTCATGTTCTACCTCTTTAATCACCATCTTCGAGGTGATTTTTTTTTTTTTTAAAGTGTGAAATCCTAACTTTACAAACCAAAGTTGTGAAAACTCGAGTTTTTCATACCAAAATCATTCAAGCTTCTCTAACTTTGTTCAACATTCCCAACCAAACTTTAACTCTCTTATGAGGTTCATAACAAAACATTTGGGGTTCGGAAAATCCAAGAATTCAGTTGGTGGGTGGTGGCAATCCATGAACAACACTAATGGATGAAACCTCAATATCGTTCTGCTCTGAGTTCTTGATGCATTTAGGTAACAAGACAATTCTTCTCCACCAGTCTTTCGGGCGCAAATGCTTCAAGAAGCGTCGGTGCTGGTAGAGTAACATGGATGTAAATATGATAACAGCGAGGGATGAAGCGATCCCAACAATCAGGAATAGACCCCAGAAGCTGTGAAGACTCAGGCTGTTTGATAATCCCATTGTGCTTGATTCATCAGGACAAGGCGGCATTGTTGGCTGCCCGAACCAGGTTTTCTCTATCCCGGATATCCTACCTCCTTCAGTCAGGTTCAAGATTGATCGTGATACATCGGGCACCAGGGGAGATCTAATTGGAAACACCTGCAAATAAAATCTTGATTTCTATGGAGAAAGGAGAAATGCCAAGAATGATAGTGTATATAACTTGAGAAAAGCAGAAGAAAGAAAGAGCGTACAAAGCCAAATCCGTCGGTTTTAATCGTTGGTGAGACCATGGTATACTTGGAGCAATGTTTTGCCAGAAAAAGCTTCATGTAAGGAATTTCACCAAAAACAGCAGATATACCTCCATTCGAGAAAGAAATCGTCCAGTTCATCTAAGGTGTCGTACGCTTTGAGCTGAGACTCGCTTGAAGTTCATCTGCATTGTTAATAGTTTGATGGATGAACGAGCCCTTTGCATAGCCAACGTTTTCACGTCTCTCAGTCAGCTCGCGCACGCTGCTAACAGCGGGTTCGAGCTGCTGAATGTAGCATTGAAGCCAAGCTTAGCTGCTGTAACTTTGGGTTAGTATCAGGACCACGAAGCACCAGATGATTACCACAAACCTCGCAAGATGACTCACCACTTTCTCCTCTGAAAACAAATTCAGCAAGAAAATATCGACCAGTTATTATGTATAAATGAAATGAAATGGATTCCAGATATCCCAACAACATAGATATTGAAGAGAGAGAGAGAGGTTTACGTACTATGAGCAAACACCATGATTGAAAACGAGAACCAGAAGCCGGTGCCAACTTGTTGATGAGGAGAGCCTCTAAATTCCTCATTGGTTCGATGTTCAAGAATCCATATCACAAACCCCATAAAAACAAAGAAACAACCACTTGTCACCCAAAGATCCCAAGTCAATGGTTTCAAGAAAGTCCATGCTCCCTTCCTCCGGTCCTTGACAGGAACAACCATGGTAATACCAGACTCCATGAATGGTTGTGTAAAGTCGACATATTCAGACCTATTGGCCCTGATCGTAATATCTCCTGCCTGCAGCATCAAATTTCCTGCTCACAAAACAGTATGGAAGAAATGAAAATCAAATCAGTTATTTACAAACACATGAGAATATTATGCTCTATAAAAAAGTGAAGGAATAAACTAACCCCGAGGATAAACCTGAAAGACCAAGTCATCGTATGGAAACCGGCACTACTACCATTTGGGAAAAGCAAAGGGAAACATACTGGTAAGGAACATTGTAGGGCAGCATTGCCATCACGGAATCAAAGACATCAATACAGTAGCCAGTAAATGTGGCATGCCAGTATGAGGGATCTTTTATCACATTTATATGAAAGGCATTAGAAACCACTCCCTTAACCGGGGATGAAAAACGTAAATCCAAGAATCGTTCTGCTTCTTGCCATTCTCGTCGTCAACCTTTGGGATGGAGGGTAAATTTCCCGCGCAGTAATTTACATGGCACATAACCATCCCATATAGCATGTCAGAACCTAACCCAGATCAGAGGGTAACTATGGCTTATTTAATTCTATACTGTATCTTTTTAAGGAGAGTCGAAATTAAATCCAGTGTGTGAATATGGCCATAAAGCTCTGAAAAATCACCGCGCGCTCGAGTGGATTAGTTTTCATGTGAATGCCTTTTCCCTTAATCCTATGCCGAAACCTCGATACCAATCTTCCTTAATCCACTCCTACAGTCCACTTTGTTTTAATCCAACCTCTCAATCATCATCCTATCTAATACTGATACAAATAGTAAGTTGGTGCATATTTTATGTGATACCCAAACACTCAACCCACTATTAACTATTAGCCAAATATTCACACACAAACTCATAGTTTAGGGATATGGTCATAATTAGAGTTTACTTAGCGTATCTAGAATTTGCTTAGGATACGAGCAATCACACAAAATTAGTCATAGCACACGACCTCGTTGTTGCCTGTCTGTGGATTTAAACGCTCTTTGCAATCGAGATCCTACTGGTAAAGTAGATCGACAAGGTCTGTGTTTGTTTGTATATTACTATCATCGTATATTCTCATACTAGCTAAACAATTACTATCTTTCAGATAATCACATTAGCCAGAGCTCTTAGAGCAGCTAGTCAGTTATTTCTTCTATCTCAACCAACTATACCCCTTAAATTTTCTCTAGTCTATGCTAACCCGCTTAATATAGTGATTTTGAATACAAGGGTATATCAATTTAATTACTTTTTCTTCACCGACATACGCGGGCAGTTAATATCATATCTCTTCAGTTTCTTTCTTTCGGAGACATTTGGTATTCCTTATGATTATATCCAATACATATGTCCGCTATCATGAGTCTTTGACATAGATACTATTTAAAGGTGCTGCAACATGTAGCATGGATCGCACAGTGAAACACAATGACTGGACAATGGTTGATAGAATGTAAGAATAGGTGACTTACAGTTGAGCGTGAATATATAATTTCCCCAGTATGTAATACAATCTACGCATCTATGTCCGTTTCTTCTCCACTTAATCACTCGACTGTCATCTCTCGGCTTGTTGCAACTATTTACCGTACGAACTATGTTAGCTCTGGCTGAGTCTCGGCACACATAGCACAAAGGCCACAAATCAACCCTTAGTACAGTACAACTGTGTTTATCTCACGATCGTTTCTGATTGAACATGTTCAACAAGACGTTCAGCATAATGGGAACATCCTTTCTCTTGAGTATGGCAACTCCG
The DNA here is from genome assembly GCA_009835305.1 of Ipomoea purpurea. Classification (NCBI taxonomy): domain Eukaryota; kingdom Viridiplantae; phylum Streptophyta; class Magnoliopsida; order Solanales; family Convolvulaceae; genus Ipomoea; species Ipomoea purpurea. The sequence goes on from VALG01010229.1 coordinate 28,195, forward strand.
CAACAACAGAAAATAAAGGTGGCAGTAGGGCACATGTCATCTGCCAGAAATAAGAGAGCGGATCGATACTGTTCCAATATTCAACTTTATCCTAAGCAGAGAGCAGATTCAGCTAAGATAATTGCAAAGAAGAGTCTATTAAATAGCACTCGTCCACAAAACACAGTGTCTCACATTCTTCCTTATATTTTCCTAACTCTCGTCATGAGAACCCATATCAGTTGTAACCGCTTGCACAAGGCCATGCCCATCACAGCCCAAAGCTGTACATGACTTGAAACTCAATGCTTACATAGGCCTATTACCTTCTGTGCGAGAGAATACATTCATAAAGGATTGGCTCGGATCCGGAACAATTAATAACTACTTAGATGATGTGATAAAGCGAAAGACGGGCGCATAGACGAGGTGTTATTGAAATATAACTATATTAGGCATATTCACTTATTAGAAGTCTAGGTAGTACATCTCCACGACACACTAACCTAAACAAACGAACAAATATAGCTTCCATCGGAAGCTCGTCTTCGTGAGCAGACGAACCAAAGGTATGTGAATGCCAATCGACACTATGTGTAATGTCCCTCTGCCCCCTTTTATCTATCTTTTAAGTCAAGCATTTTCCGAAGCTATCGTATCGAGAAATATCTTAAAGAAGTGGGTATATTCTTAATTAGTTAGTGTTTAACTAGCGGTAGAAAGCACCCAAACCCAATGAGAGTATAAAAACAGTTATTCAGAATAAGAGAAAGTGTTACAAAAGAACGGTGCTAGAAAGAGGACATGCCCTATAATCACTTATCGAATATTAGTTGGATCCTCTGAAGGCAATGCAAATACATCAATGCCATGATATGTTTCCATAGAGTCTCCCTATTAAACCTCCATACATGGAGATATTATGATACCATAAATGAATTACTCAAATCAAGGCAAAATCCGAGGACCAGCTAAACATCCATCTTTAAGTTTCCAAGAACCAGCCCCTGAGACGGAACTCATTTCTGTACAAAGCTTTCGATATACCAAACTCTTAGACTTTTAACAGTGAGAGAAATAATTTCCTCCTGTGGCGGTCTCACCGAACGCTTTAGTCGGATCCCAGTTTTCGATCATGGACCTCATATTACCTCTCATCATCTCTCTTGTATGACGTAGAATTCTAGATACGAAACATAGAAAATATCAACTTAAGTACACGCACGAAGATACGCACTCTTGCTGTTTTTTTTTCATCTCGCTTCAATCTTTGCTATCTAACCCTCACTTTAAGCGTGTGAGAGTTGCTAGATGCCTACCATTCGCCCCAATAGACAATTGAAATTATCATGCTATATACTCTTAATACAGCATCAAAATAGGACCCATAATTTCAACCGAACCAGACCAATACATTGAGCACACGCACCGCTGACAGAAGCATTTTTTGTTTGAGATACGAATTGTCAGACAATGTCTATCCAAAGTTAAGAGTTCTTCAGGAATTACATTTCTATTCACGCTCTGTTCATAGACTCGAATAGCTTTTTCCGAGGAACACATACGGTGGAAGATCATTTGTACACGCTCCTGACCTATATCTCAAGTTTTTGTTTCTTCTTCCACTTTCCAGCAACGAGTATCTTTCTTTTTATGAGCTTTGATAGCATCATCTGACACCAACATGAGTTGCAAATCAATGTGATCTTTGAATATAGAGCGATTCGTAAACTCTCATATCTATATAAATATTTTCTGATTTCCGAGTACCAATAAGCGCTAATAACACATCTATATTTCTAATTATATAGAAGATTATTCAACCGATAAGTTAGCTTATGCAAATAGATACCGTTACAACTTGCTTATCTCTCATCTGAAAAACTGTGACAATAAAAATAAGTTTAATTTCCCAATCCTATCAAAAGTCCTTTACGAAGTCCTTCGGCAAGCCATACCTTCGCAAGATTCTTCTAGCATTATAACATGCCACTTAGATACACTGTACGTTAAGACACAATTTACTTGAGGAAGAAAAAGTCCCAAAGAGAGTGACTCGAACAATGCGGCTTTTTTACAAGTCTATGTATAGCAGCGGCAAATGATGCTAGTACTCATAGGATTGATTGTAGATTTTAAATTCTTTCTCAAAATAAGCATTCTTTTCATTCAACAATCTCGAGAGTTTCTGACCTGGTGCTCGCATAGAGGAAGAAGAAAATATAGAGCGCCATTTGTTCTTGTTCTTGGGAAACTGATATATTTCTATTTTCTAGAGCGTTCGCCTATATATCTACAAAGTATGTGTTGCTCATATCGAATGTATTTGAGAGAAAGTAACCATGCAATACTCCTTTATCATCATATTCATGGCATATTATCGGCAGTTCTACCGTTTACGCTATATAATACCACCTCAGAACGAACAAGGTAATTGACAACTCCAAACCAATATATCCGTTTCAAATTCCAGTACCTGCCGAGATTATACAATGCCTTTCATGTACTTATCTATATGAAATAGTTTCCAATCACCTTACACGTATCTTTTGTTACCTATACATACTTGTGACTAAGATGGAGATTATATAGAACTATCAACTGGGTGCAGATCCATTGTTAGGATTAGGCCCACATCAGCAAGGCGAGTAGTAATCACACAATACTCGACTAACCATTAGAGTATCACATCAATCTCGAGGATAGAAAGCAAATTTGAGAGCATCCATGCCTCATACAGCCTCCTCCATAAACGTCCAATCCTCTTCTTCATTGCCAACATAACGATACCTTCTCTGAACACAATGTAAACTTTGGTACATACGACATAGTTCGATAACTGCTGATGTTTCACTCACCACGAGCCTGTGACTAATGATGCATACATCCGTTCCGCGCGTCTGAGCAACGCAAAGTTCTCAAAGAGCAACAATTAACTTGCCTCTTACGTGTTTGGATTCCTGTTCATTGTGAGCGATACAGTCGACGCATTGCGACTTCGCCACTGTGAGAAATGCAGATAGAATCGACACTTATGAAGCTAAGGAGTAACTTTTTGACAATCAAAGCAATACGGTAAAATTTTAGCCATGAGGCGAACAGCATTGCCTTAAATGACCTAATCTTCTTGTGCTCACACGTTGTCTTCAACTCATCCTTCTCCCCCAACCTGATAGAGGACCTTTACTAAATTTGGAGACACATCAACTTTGGAGTTTACACACAACGTGACGCTTCGAAAGGGGATGTTTTGGTTAGATTTCCTTTATACTCAAACTCCATCCTGCTTTCCCAACCATTAATTGTCCATGGGTTGTGTAACCACTCAGCATTGATATCATTTCATTGCAGAGTGCTCTGCATCCCCGCATTGCGGTCTCATAATAGACAGTAGATGACGTGGCAGCATTTCCCTTCCGTGTAGAGTCTATTGGAAAGCTCAACACCCCATCTCTTATACCGCCTAATCAACCTCTCACCTCGTTCCCATTTCTTTGATGGCGATACCAGAGACTAATCCGTCACTGTACTATAGCTTATTAGGCAGTTCGTAGCTCGTTTCGGTCCATTATATAACTAGAATTCTACTCCAAAAATTTGTCCCATCGGTCCTGCAGACATGGTGGTAAACCAGCCATAAATCACAAAAATGCAAGTCTCCAATCTCACATTGTGCGCCATTAACACAAATCCCAGCAAATAAGATATATTTCATCTCCCTAAATCATTTTATTATCATCTCTCCCTATTGGATTTCCCTTTGGCCAATGAAAATCTTGGCAAAGCACTTGAGCCCAGTTTAAAGATTACGCCCACTCGATATCGTAAGTCTGACATTTCCATTACTTATGCTAACAAGTGAATAGTATAAACATCTCTTTTGCTGTAACTTTCATTTCTAACTTCACGTTCTTATCTGAACAAGTTTGATACAACCGTCTGTTGACGCACTTAATGAATTACTTGTTGTATATATCCAAATTGCTTATTTAATGATATCCTTACACTCCAGACCATTCGCAATCCAGCCAACCATACACGAACATATTCAGCAGCTCCCTGGCATAATAAACTTCAATATCCATCTCTCAATCAACCTGATTGAGTCAATGGCGAGATGAGAATGGATCAATACCATCTCGATACATGTTGGCTCACGAGATGAGTAGTTCTATCTATCCGTATACTGGTTCTGTTTTATAAGACATTGGACAGAGGAGGTGCGACGAGAGTGAGCGTGAAGGTTTGACAAGCGCAGCCAACTTGCATAGCTTATAATGTTACTATTCTCCTTTAGCTAGTATAGAACGTCATTACTCTATGCTATTACACCAAGGGATCTGCTTCTTCTTTCCCCTGTTTTTGCAACGCGTTGTTACCCCAGGAGAGTAGGACAAAAGCAGCGTGGTATGAGAAGAAAATAGATGAAGATTGGAGGGGAGAGAGTTTTGTTTATTGCCTGATTCCAATACGTAGTTGAATTGCTTTGAAGGCAAAAGAAGAATTAAGCCATAAGGAAAATGAAGATGATATGAACTTATTCTTATTAAAAAAAAATAAAAATGATATGAACCTGAATTGGGAAATGCTACTAATCACAGCTTTTTGTAAAACTTCTAGCCAAAAGATTCCCTGGCTTTCTCGAACTTGGTGCAGTAATTTAAGACCTGGGGGCCAATGTTTTGTTTCTTTTATTTTATTTTATTCTTTTTCTATATGAACCGTATTGGGGAAATGCTACTAATATGTAGGCAGTGGCCACAGCATTTTTTTAAACTTGTAGTCAAAAGATTCCATGGCTTTCTCCAACCTGGTGCAATAATTTAAGACACATGGAGGCCAATGTTTTTTTTTTTAATGGGGAGTTAGGAGAAAAACCAGTAGTCAGAACATATGCAGAGTAAATTAGGTAAATATAAAATCAATCAGCTTAGGTTGTTCATAAGTTCATTAGGTCGTTTCGTTTGAAGTTTAAATTTAAAATTTATAGTTATTCAATTTGAAATCAACAGCTTAACCAACTTAGTTAAGTGGTTCATGTATTGATAATTCATGCCAATCTTAATTGAATTTGTCTCATTTTGGAGAATGCCGATACGAAAACTGACACTACAACAGCTCATACTTTATTGTCCTCGTATGAGAAGTTAAAGCTACACAAGAAATAATGGAGTTCAGAAATGATAAACGCCATCAACCTCCATGTCCATACAACTTACCATAGTGGATATATCCCTAAAAAACTACTGTTAGTGAAAAGCGTAATATTAGGTGTTACATGAGGGGTGGGTATGATGAATTTTGGATATTAATCTCTCGATTACAAAATACTACGTAGCTATTTTTATCTTGTGTGCCATGCACAGTAATCATTAATTAGTTTTATATTAATTAAAATTTACAATTACTCTGATTAGTAATGTTAATAATGAAATGAAGCTTCAAATCTTATTTGTGTTTTTACAGGAGCAATATTACGCCTATTTGTAATTTTCATTCCCAGTTGATAGAACAAGTTCATCAAAATTAAGACAATTCATAAGAGTTTTAGTCTTGAGAACTTGAGAGTATACTTATCATTTTGTTATCATCGACCCTCATGTCCTTTAATATAGTGGATCGTGTTTGTGAAAGTCTTTATGTGTAGGAGAGAATGCATATATGTTGGATATTACTTGTCTTAATGTTTAAATGCCATCTTTCACTTTGATTTATATATATGATATATAAATATTAATGAGTTAATAGCCAATATAGTTCTGATCTCGACTATAATGATTTTACTCAATTTACTTTAAAATGACTTTTTGTTCTTAATTTAGTCCTCGATGTTGGTTTTCACAGTTTCGATGGCCGCTTGGCAAGTCAACACTATCGAAAAGTTGTACTTGCGAGGTGATGAAAACAAGACATAAAGTATTTAAGAGAGAGAGAATAATGTGGTATTATTTCTCTCTAGGTTTTGCCCTTAAAAGTGCCGACCCGATACATGATGATCCCGTGGGGATATTTATACATGGACATGGGGTTTGTATAATATATGGTAAGTAGGGTTGACGTAAGCCAAGCCTAGAGACGGGGTAGGGCTGACGTAAGGCTGAGGCAGCGACTACTCACTACCAGAAACCGTCTAAACTAATTAAGGAAGCTACTTAAATGAGTAGAGATTGCTTCCGTAGAATCTGCTGATATCCGTTTTTGGATACGCGCCCAGTTAGGAATGCTCCGACCGCCAGGGAATACCCTCTGGGGCCATCGTATCCTGGTAAGAACGCTCCGCCTGCGAGGCCTGGTTGCCCGATCAGGTTCGGAAGAGCGCCTGGTCGAGGATGCACCGCCCGTATAGTCTGGTCGTCCACCCGAATCCCGTAAAGTATTCAGCCGGAGACACACCGACCACTGAAGCTGGTCGCCTAACCGACCACTGAGGCTGATCATTAGAAATACGGTCCTAATCGGTAATTTCTCATCCTTCATTCAATTTGGGATGATTCCTTCTTCTTCCGCTCATTAAGATTCATGCACGTAGAAATGCAAATCTTCGTAGCCAAATCAACTTCAACCCCTTAGGATTGAAGGTTAGGCAAATATATATTTATGTGTGGTTTAAAGTTGATTTGGGTACGAAGATTTGCATTTTTGCGTGGATCTTAATAAGGGTAAGAATAATGAATCATCCAAATGAGATGAAGGATGAGAAATTACCATTAAGATCCAATTTTTAATAGTTAATTAATAATTTTTTTAAAAAATTAAATTTGTGTAAAATCATTAAAGTTGTGGACTAAATTGAGTACAATAAGTTATTTAAAACTAAATTGAATAAAACCACTATAGTCGAGGACTAAGATAGCTATTTTATCTTGTCCCAAAACGTACTTGTAAGTTGTAACCATTTATTAAAGACTTCATATATGACTTTCTATAACTTGATGCAATAAATCAATAGTCGGGGCGGACATTTTCCAAGCAAATAAAAGGAGGGAGTTAATTTCCAAAATAGTCCTCCAACTATAGCATTTTTTCAAATTGGTTCCTTGACTTTTAATTGTACCCAAAATGATCCTTCGACTATTGAATTTTAAGTCAAAATGGTCCTCCGTTGGTTTTGGTGTTAAGTGAGTGTTAATATAAGGGGTAAAACTGGTAATTTAGGGTTTCGCTATAGCCAAATGACTATTTTGGATGCAATTAAAAGTCAGAGAACCAATTTGAGAAAATGTCATAATCGAATAATCATTTTAAGAATTTTCTCTTTATAGTTCAAACATGATTTATACTCATTTTGATTAAAAGGGGTTGATCTTGTACTTATTTTCACTTTCTAATAACAATCTTTTTACTTTAATGATTAGCTAGAAAATTATTATTTAAAAAAAACTTAGAATATAATTTTGATTATTAGCCTAGTACTTTATATATAGTTGTACAAATTAACATTAACTTTGATTAACTCTTTATTATTCAGGAATGCTTGACATTATGTATTTGGAATTTTGAAATTTGATTTTCTATAATAATAATTAGGCATACATATAATGACAACAAAACTATTGAAAAATTAAACAATCAAATGGACAAACAAACATAAACCATTGCTTATTAAAAAAAAATAGTTAAATACAAACAGATAAGAAAGATGATAAAAAAATTATTGTCTATTAAAAAAAAAATATTGATTTATAGGGCAGGGGCAGAAAAAAATGTTGGTCAGCTGGAGACGAAAAACTTAAAAAAAAAAAAAAAAAAAAAAAAAAAAAAAAAAAAAACTTAAAAGTCATAAAAGAATATTTATAATTCCAAAATATGGAATGGTTATATTCCCCCCCAATAAAAAATTTACCCTTTTTAATTTAATTAGTCATTCCTAAGTATTTTATTATTAATTTAAATACGTACTGACAATTGAACTTTTAGATTATATTGAACTAGATTACGTTCATAAAATGAAATTTTTTTTAAATATAACTAGATAGTTCAACAATGGTCCTTTGACTTTTTAATTGCACCCAAATAGTCCTCTGACTATATAAGTCCACTGAAGATGTCAATCTGTACCCTCATTTAAAACACCCACTTTAACACCAAACTAACAGATGACCATTTTAGTTAAAAATCAATGTGTCAGAGGTCCTTTTGGGTGCATTAAAAAGTCAAGGTACCAATTTTGGAAAAGGCATAGTCGGAGGCCTTCTTGGGATTACTCTAAAGGAGACGTTCATTTCCTACAAAATCAACATCAATAATATTTTCATTTGATTAATTTCGCTTTTAGTCCACACACTTTTTAAAGTCTTATCACTTTTGGATATAAGCAACTTTATTTTTTAAATTATTGGTACTATCTTTTTATTTTTTATCAGTTTTGGTACTTACTATAACCATTAATGATGAAGTTGGCGAGATTTCATATTTTAGGAGCAAATCAATCATCCAAGTAAGATCCTTCAATATCTAAACAAACAGAAAAACATATTAAGAAGAAAAGAATCGGTTATGACAATCATCGGCGTTATAAAACTTCATAAGATCCTGTAGTCTAGTTTCTACACCATCTTCCAATTTTTCTCATCAATCAAAACCATATATAGATAGTTATTTACTGTGATTTTGTTTAGATTTTGAATGTTTTCTTGAGATGATGATTTACACGTAAAAATATAAAATTCGGCAACATTTCGCTATCAATTTGGTTGAAAGGACCAAAACTGATAAAAATAACAAAGTTATACCCAAAATTAAAAAAATTTAAAATTGTGTACCAAAAGTTATCGAACCTAAAAAATCGTGGTACAAAAATGAAATTAATTGTTTCGGTTTTCATTATAAAAGTTCAATAAAATTATCTGAATAAATATATTTATTTAATCAAATATCTTATTGATTCGTTCTTCCAACCTCCTGCAGTTCAATATCTTTGATTCCTCTCATCGCACAATTGGGACAGTGAACCGCTAAAAACTCTACCCTTGTTAATTTGAGATGGTGAACAGAGACAATGTTGAAAGTTTGTCCTGGTTATTGTAACTTTGAAGTGATTTAAGAGAGATTTGTTGTCATATGACTTATGTTTATTGTCTGTTCAAATCTTACTTTGATGCAAATCATTTATGTTTTTTCTATGATTCTATGAGGTGTGGTTTGAGCGCCATTCATTACTTTTTTATTAAGCTTCCTAATATTATCAGATGATAGATGAGTCTATGTCCTTTCATTGGACAATCATTGGCACCGGACTTGCTCTATATATAATCAACATGGGAAAAAAACATAAATTGATGTAATTTTATTTCAAGGAAGAAATATTGTATAACAGAATTGAAGAGTAACATAAACCAATGCATGATTAATTTCGTCAGAATACAAACAACTCAGAAGAAAACAATGAATAAAGCGAATACTCAAACCTCCCTCCTCAGATTACTTAAAGATTGCCGGTCGTGCTAAACATGAGCATGCCTATTACCATTAGGCTGAACAAAAACAATCTAACATGCGGACTGCTGCACAACACTCTAATCTCGTGGATAATAGTACCAAAGGAGAATTACTCTGCTTCTCATACCCATGTCACTCACTTGAGCATCAATCTCTAAGATCACCTTGCCACACTTGCTCTATAACTAACTCAGCGTTTTCGGGGCCCAGTCGCCTCCGCCTCCTTCACCAAAAAAAGCCCCTGGACAGTAAGCCGACATAACGCATCAACACAATGCCGCTTCATTACAAATAATCCAGCCAAAACCCATTCTATGATTTCCATCATCTTACAATATTACAATATATTATATATGCAACTCAACTAAATATGAATGTATATATATATATATATATATATATAAAAGGATAATTGCACATACATCATATATGCATGATTCAGAAACTAACAGATCAGAGGCTACATTACATCTATTAAAAAACCAAATTAAAGTTCAAATGCCAAAACCAACCACTGGGATAGATATCAACTCCAACAAATAGATAGCATACTGTTGTTGCCTGCCCTGTGACAAATGCATGAATCAAACTGCAAATACAGCCCTATATGTATGTATGTATGTAATTACAATTCGGTGTTCTTGAAAGCATACCATTTTTGTCTTCTGGCTAAAACTGATTGAATACAAGGTATCGATTTTCTGTTATCCACTTCTAGCTCTTCTTCAATCAGGCTTTCCTCAGATTCCGAATCCTATCACGAGTCACTGAATTTAATTAAATTTGAATTGCTTGGCACAAGTGGAACAATGCAATTGAGAAAGAGAAAGGGTGACATACATGCCATGTATCTTCCTCAATGACAACATATTGTCATTTCCATACTCACGTTGCTCATCTGAATTTTCCTAGCTGATTCCACAGCAGAAGGATGACACTCCCGTAATTTGATTGACTTTAATGTTGAAATTTCAGCAAAGTCAATTGGGATCTCTTTCAATTTATGACAACCCAAAAGATATAGGTGCTCAAGTTTTGGGAAATTAGGACTACTAGCTTTCCAAAGCTCAGGATAACAATCAAAAAATTGCAAAGAAATTAAACTGTGAAATATCACTTCTTCTTGTATTTTCCACTCTTTGCCTGGGAAGTGTATACACACTAACATCAACATCTCAAGCCTAAGCAACTTGCTAAGAATATTAATTTCCTCTGAACAAAAACTCATAGATCGTAACAACAACTTCCTAAGATTTTTTAAGTTAACAATATGATTAGTAATTGGAGTATGTATGTACCGCGCATTACCAAGAAAACAAAGTCCCTCAAGCTGCTCTGAAGAGGCAAGGTTCGTAATGCAACCATTGTAATCACCTCCGTTACTATCAATGCATACCTTTTTTAAGAATGGAATATTCTTAATGTATTCTTGTGAGCAATCATCAACTCTTATCCTAGAAAGCTTATGAAACAAAACTGGGAGGATTTCCATGAATATAGTCATAGCAATTAATATAGTGTAGTTGTGGAAACTCAAAATAATTCCCTTCATCATTTGATCTATATGATACTATTCTGAAACAATTAAGTGTTTGAAGATTCCAAGACTTGGACAATTCTATACCATTTCTACGCCTTGACTTTAGAAATCCCCGAGCTTTAGAACAGTTTTATATCCTTTCCCCATCTTATGAATCTCAATGGACAATATCCTTAAGGACCACACCCTCCTCGAACATACCATACATAGTTTCAGAGTAAAGTACTCTCAATAGATTGAAATCTTTAAGGTTAACAGATGATAATTCCCACAAAAAATAGAAGAACGACCTGCAGCTTTTGTTTGAGAACGAATTGTACACATGTCTAAGTTGACAGATTGGATGCTTACCCATCGAAGCCTTTCTGAGGAAAATCAGACCTATTTTCACGCATGACAACATGCAACAGGTTCTCCTTTTGAGCTTCTCTTACACAAAAGGCATGCAATAAATCATGCATCCTAAATCTCTTAACTTTTCTTCCACGAGAGCATAGTTGGCTTAAAATTATTAGGTTTCTATCCATAAGTTCTTGCATGTACCTGTTAGCCACTGCATCAAAGTTTTCATTCTCAAATGTCTTTACGAGTCCTTCGGCAAGCCATAACCGTGCAAGATTATTAGCATGGATCTCGTGGTCTTCTGGAAAAACTCCCAAGTATAAGAAACAAGCTTTCAAGTTGTGGGGCAAATGATTGAAACTCAATGAGAGTATTCTCAAACATTCTTCATCATCTAGCGTAGTTGTAGAAGAAGAACTTAGAGCATTGGCAGTACTTATCCACTCATCTGGAGTGTTAAGTTTGGAAAAAAGACCTGCAACCACAATAATTGCAAAGCAGTCCTTTGCATTTTTCAACTACCGGTCTCGCCAATCGTTTCAAATTCACACCGAGGGATTTACATGCCTTTCATTAGACCGTTCCGCCGCCACGATCTAACAATTGCATTTGATGAGAAAAGTCATTTTGGGTGCAGATATGATTAGGCCACCTCTGCAAGGCGAGTAGCAATACATCTCGACTACCATATCCATCATCAGGAAAGCAAGTTTTGAGAGTCCCATGCCTACACTCCATATGTCAGTCTATCACAAACCAAAGTACCTATTTGACACTTGAAACTTTGTGATAGAGTCGCTAATGCAGATCTTCTATCATTGCTTTTGTTTGCATTGTCGTGGGCGCAAGAAGAGTGGCTAAAGAGCATTTGCCTCTGTGTAGTTGTGATGGTGTGGATGCAACGATCGCATGCTGTGCTTATCAAAGTAGAAGTAAGTTGATGTGGGTTCATAATTTTCTTTGCTAAAGTTGGTGCGTTACCGGAGGTGCGCGCGCTCCGAGTGTGGCGTTGGACTGGGAGTGTGTGCGGGGCTCCTTTTCTGCGCGAAGAGCGCCCTGCTTTCCAAGCCATGTATGTTCTTCCTGGAGTGTTGAAGTCATCGGGTAAACGTTCATGATCAGGTGTTGCTAGATGACCATGGGGAAGGGCAGCCAGGTTCCGTGTACGATCTTTGCGAAACGCTCATTACGTCCTCCTTCACTGGGGTCACCCAGCTCTTCTTTGATGGCATCAAATGGGGTGTGTCGCTTGTGGGAGTATATAACCAAGTGTGAGAGAAGGACAAGTTCTCTCCACTATATCATCATTATACTCCCTTGGATTCCCTTTTGGCCGATGAACAATTTGGCAAAGCATTGAGCATCCCGAGTATTCCTTTCCTCTTCTGATAAAGATGTACTACTTGGAGTCAATTTCATCTTCTACTCTGAAAGCTACATCTCTGAGTCTGGTTTCCAAGATTTAATTGCCTCCACACCATCCATCCTATTCCTCATCAAATAACTCAATAAGAGATTGGGAGTTTTCCAAGGAGAGAGATTGGATGAAGTCTATGTGGGAGGGATGAGTAGTTGATTTTGTTGTAGATTTGGACGAGGGTGAGTTTGCAAGAACTCAAGCTCCATTGTTCCTCATAAGAGAAAGTACAGCCACACAAGCATTTTTCTGTGTTATACTGTAAATGTGAGATAGAGAGAGTTGTTGGTTTATCTGAGTTTGAATTGTTTGAGATGAAGGTTAGCAGAAGGAAAATGAAGATCGATGAAGATGATATGAACCGGGATTGGGAAATGCTACTAACTCTGTGGGGGTAAATGCTCAATGCCCACAACTTTTTTAACTTCTAGTCAAAAGATTCCAACTTGGTGCAATAATTCAAGATCTGGGGGCCAATGTTTTGTTTCTTGGAACCGCTGCGCCAATTATCATTAAGATAGCTATTTTTATCTTAGCAGCCACTATTTTCATTATTTTTTAATACTAATGCGCTTCAATCCCAATCAGGACTATGTGATTTAATGATACTCGAATTGAACTTCCATATGGAAGATTATGAGTTCGAGCCTACAATGTAATAGAGCCATTTACTTTTTTTTAAAAAAATGCTTCAATCCCATAATTTCGAGTACTAATTATCATTAGACCACAAGATTTGTATCATTTTATTAAAGACTTCATCTATGACTTTCTAGAACTTGATGCAAAATCAATAGTGGGGGCGGACATTTTCTAACCAAATAAAATGAGACTTTAATTTCCTACCAAAATCAATATTATATATTTTCATTTTGAATTAATTTTATTTTTGATCCCACAACTTTTAAGGTCTTATCACTTTTGATATACAACTTTAAATTTTTTCAATTGTGATACCTATTTTTGTTATTTTTATCAGCTTTGATACTTACTGCTAAATTAATGATGAAATGTTACCAAATTTTATATTTTAGGGGCAAAATCATCATCACAAGGATAGATCTTCAATATCTAAACAAAAGAAAATCATATTAAGAGAAAAGAATGGGTTGACAATCATATGTCTGTGTCTAGTTTCTACTCATCCTTTCCATTTTTCTCATCAATCAAACACATATAGATTTGATTTTACTGTGATTTTGTTTAGACATTGAATATGTTTCTTTGGGTGACGATTGTTACTCGTAAAATATATAAAATTCGAACAATATTTCGCTGTCAATTTGACCAAAAGGATCAAAACTGATAAAAATAACAAAGTTAGACACTAAAATTAAAAGCTTTTAAAGTTGTGCCACTAAAAGTTATAGAATTTCAAAAGTCGTAGGACCAAAAGTGGAATTAGTCTCTTTCCGTTTTCATTATAAAGTGCAAAAACATTATCCTGAATAATATATTTATTTAATCAAATATCTTCGATTCGTTGAAGTATGAAACAGAAAACATATCTGTCGGCCGAAGTGTGGGACTAGGGTTGGAGTTCGACCTTTTGAAAAGGAATGAAACAGAAAACATATATATTATATATTATGCAAATTAATCCAAGCAGTACGTATTTTAAAGTTAAAAATAAAGTGTATGCATGCTTTAAGCTTCCTAGTACTACTTAAGATCATGGTTGCAGTAGGCGCTGGGCGCTAGTCGGGCGTCCCGGGCAGCGCTAGCGCCTAAGCGCCTAGTCGGCCCTAGGCGGAATCTAGGCGGCGCTAGGCGGGTCGCGGAAAATAACAGTGGCAGACTTGCCAATTGAAAACCAGACGTTTGCAATGGAGGCGCTGTTTTCAACATTCAATCAAATAACACATCCAAATAAAGATGATAATGACAATTCTAAATCGATAACATCAAAAGAATATTTAAAAAAAAAAAAAAAAAGAAACTCAAAATGAAATACCCAAATATTTCATCACGTCCAAAGATTGAAAGTATCAAACTACTCTACGAGGTGTAGTATATGTCAGTTATTATATGTATATGTCATATAATGGAAAAAATTAGCAATGGTCGAGTCGGTCGGGTTAACTCGAGTAACGTCGACAGAAATTGACGAGTTAACTCGGCGTAATCCGTCGAGTTAGGCGCTAGGCGGGCGGTCTCCTAGGCGGGAGACCTAGGGCGGAAATCGCCACGGCCTATGGGCGCCTAGCGCCTAGGCGCCGATTACTCGGTGCCTAGGCGGGATTTTTACAACCCTGGCTTAGGATACAATACATGATGTCTTCAGCACGTACTTCATCCCAAACATTTTGATTTGAAGAATTACAAGAGTTGAAGCTTAATCTATTCTTCGATAAACGAAATTACAGCAAAATCCCTTAAAGGACAAGATGCACTCAAGTTTGATTTCCGAGGACACAGTGATTCAAGACATGAATAACAAGTCTTGTCAAACAAAAAGGAAGACATCATAATTGTAATAGCACATAGCTAGATTGAATCAATTAACCTCGTATGTGACAGTTTACCGAAAATTAATAGCTAATGACGAAAGGCTACAGTGGGCTGGTGACAATACCATTAGCTGACAAGATGTATACAGTTTAGGGCCTCGTTGCAAAAATGACATTATCTTTGTTGTGTTGTCCATCCGGCACAAGATCACACATGATGCACAATTCATGTGTTTCTATAGATGGATAACATATATATGTATACAGCTTTAGGGCCTTGTTGCAAAAACATGACATCTATCTTTCGTTGTGTTGTCCAGCACAAGATTCGCAATGATGCATAATTTTATGTGTTCTATAGATGGATAACATATGTATTACAACTTTAGGGTCTTGTTGCAAAAATGACATTGTCTTTGTTGTGTTGTCCATCCTGCACAAGATCGCAATGATGCACAATTTCATGTGTTTCTATAGATGATAACATATGTATTACAACTTTAGGGCCTTGTTACAAAATTGACATTATCTTTGTTGTGTTGTCCATCACGCACAAGATCGCAGTGATGCACAATTTCATGTTTCTATAGATGGATAACAAATATCACCATTAAGTATGAAAAAAATGAACCACGTAGTGTTTGGAAATGCATTACACTGCGCGGTCCACCGCACCTAAATACCTAATTGTACATTTTTGAACACTTTGTAGTGATTCTATGCATACCTAATGGTGAGTGACCGCACGGAAAGCACTGTGGTCTCATCCTTTCTATGATTCCGTATGGATAAGTCATTGTATCCATTGATCTTTGAATAATGAATTGTTAGGATTTTATGTATTTTATATTTAAATTTCTTCCCTGAGTCCGTCGGCATCTTGAATGCACTAAATAATAAATCTTGTATTTAATTTTAACTTTTAAAATTCAAAAGTTTAATAGCCTATTTAGTCATTTTTCTTATAAAATATTATCCCGCGGCTCAAAATTGTACTAATATTTTTTTTTTCTAAAGGAATAAGGGTCAAATTATATAATTCAATTACACATCAAATTGCAATTGGACCATCAAACTAAAAAAAAAAAAATGTAATTAGATTCCCGAACAACAGAAATTCATGCACTTCAACTTAAAACGATCTGTTGACCTGGTATTCTGGAAATATGCTGATGTGGTGGTTACCGAATTTAAAAATAATTATTTAAAAAAAAAAAAAGCCACCCTTCACCCTTGCCTTTGTCTCCACAGGAGACAAAGTAGCCAAAGATAAATAAAAGTTCTTCGTCTCCCGTCGGAGATGAAGTGGATTGTCTCCTGGTTGGAAACGAAGGGGTCTCTTTGTCTCTGGCCATGGAGGCGAAGAGACCTTTTTGTCTTCATGCAAAAAATGAAGAACATTTCTTCGTCTTATGCTGAAGACGAAGACCGATTCTTCATTTTGTCAGCGACTAAGGGAGGGGTGTGGTTTTTTTTTTTTTTAATAATTATTTTATTTGAATTATCAAAATAAAATTTTAAAAAAATGTTTTAATTCGGTATTTGTTAATCAATATATTATTATGTCAATAAGTCATTTTGAATTGAATTACATAAATTTATGTTGTTTGGAACCTAATTAATTAATTTTTTTTTTTAGTTCAATGACCTAATTACATTTTGCTTTGGTTTGATGGCTAATTATTTAAATCATTGAATTACATCCCTAACCCCCAATCTCCATATAAAAACACACGCTGTACCAGTCAGTGATTAACGTAACCAAACACAGGAAGTTGTAATCTGGGTCATCGGAGATTCGGAGCTCCAAAACTTGAGACAGAGAAGCAGGAAAAGGGAAAGGTGAAAAGAGGGATGGAGAAGATGATGCTAATGAGATCGCTATGCCGATGTTTTCACCGCAGATCTTCCGTTTTCCCCAGTTATACAGCCGCCCTCGCCGCCACGGCCACACCAACCACCAAGCTTTCCGCCACCTTCATATCTCCCCCCCTTCTTTTGTGGATTCTCCAAAATCCGTTAATCCAGGTATCCCCTGCCCTAATCCTCTCGTATATACATTCTCTATATGATACAGTGTTTATGCGCGTGAGTGTATTGAGCTTAAATTGGTGATCGATTCCATTGATTTACACTAATAATTATGAAATGTAATTTACGCCATTGAAAATCAGTCTGGTATCTATTTCTGGGATTTTTAATTTACCCATTACCAATTGAGAGTAGGCGAGCATAGAAAGATTAAAAAAAAAAAAAGATTGGATTTTTATGATTTATGCATTTGTATTGAGTTCTCCCCATCTTGTTTCTTTGCTTTCATGGCCTTTAGTGCCTTGTTGATATGAATTTGGAATTAGGTTAATGATGGGTTTAAGCATACCAGAACTAGTCAAACCCTAGCATGTAAAGGGCCTCAAGGAGTTAAACCCGCCTAGGTTGTCCTTAGGTCACCGGTTGGCCAATAGGCTTGGAACATTGGGTTTACCAAGCCAACGGCCCGACCAATTTGTTGTGCTATTTTGTTGCTTATTTGAGTTATTTCTATTGTGGAATCAGCAGGAATGCAGGATATGTGATGAGTTGTGCTGGTCATTATTGGTACCTCATATTCATATTAGTGTTAGTATTGAGTGAGCTAACCTATAATATTGGGGGCTAAAAGATAAATCACAATCAACTCAATAAAGGTTAAGAGCTCAAAAAAGAATGTGCTTCAGACAAAAATTTATTACATCACAACCACTTTGTTCTGTTTAGAAGTGTTCCTTAGTGACATCTTTTACTACTTTAATTGCTTCTTTAATTGGTGAACCTTTAGCTATGTTTGGGTAGTTAGGAAGTGAAGGGAAAGAAAATAATTGGTGAACCTTTATCTATGTTTGGGTAGTTAGGAGAGAAAATACGAGGGAAGGAAAATGGAGAAAGTTTACATTTAAATGAGAGGAAAGGTAGAGAGAGCAGTGAGAAATAGAAGTAGTGCATTTAGATGAGAGCGAGTGAGAAGTTTCCCATTACTGCATTACTCCTGGCCAACACATTTGGAGTGGCTAGATCCATACTTATGTAGCCCTTGAGTTTGTTTTCTTTCCCATATATTCAAAAAAAAAAGTGTTTTCTATTTTCTATTTTCCACTTAAGAAGATAATTCATTTTGAATAAATAACTTTATTTTTTTATTTCCTATTTTCTTTTCTCTTTTTTTTTTCCCCAAAAAACTAGGGAATTCTCATGGTACAAGTGTTAAAATTTTGCACTGCATCTTGTTCCTCCTATTTTCCACCTATCCAAACATAGCATTGATGTGCTTAACTGATTCAAGGTGATGGCATCAGCATCTTGTGTTTGGGTTTCCCTTTTGCTCTTTGTTTTCCTCTTATCGGGCTTCAAGATCTTTTTTCTTTACTCTTGTGGTTTGTTTGCTGTAGAATGCCTTCATCCATTTTCATTGGGATTGGGAAGTGTACGTTCTTTCAGTGAGGATGTGGCCCACATGCCCAATGTACAAGATGAAGAAATCAGGTGTGCATTTAAAGACTTAATGGCTGCAAGCTGGGATGAGATTCCAGAAGCTGTATTCGATGAAACGAAGAAGGCATTATCCAAAAGTACTGATGACAAGGCTGGCCAGGAGGCCTTGGCTAATGTTTTCCGCGCAGCAGAAGCCATTGAGGAATTCATTGGGATTCTCACAAACTTGAAAATGGCAATTGACGATTCTATTGGGTTAAGTGGCGAGGTAACAAGAGTTTTGAGTAAGTCAATACTTTGTGTGCATTCTCGTGGAATTACTTTCTAATAATTTGTATCTGTGGCAGAATGTGAAGCCTATGCCAAAACATATGGCTAATGCACTGGATACAATCTTCCAACGCTATAATACATATTTGAATTCCTTTGGGCCCGAGGAGGGATATTTAAAGAAGAAAGTTGAGACCGAACTAGGAGGTAGGATGATATTCTTGAAGATGAGGTGCAGTGGCCTACATTCTGACTGGGGAAAGGTACGTTTATCTTAGTAGCAAGCTCATTTCACATTTTCAGACTTTTAAGATGGACTCTTTTCAAAAAGCGGTATATGCAAGATTACACGTTCCATCTCTCTCATTGAAATGCTGAATTTTGATTAAATAGTAGATGTTACTAGAGACTTCTAGAAGGAAAATTTAACAGAAAAAAGAACACAAAGAAACTAAACTCAGATACTTTGCAGCGTTTATTTACTAAGAACTTCTGAAACAGGTGTTGCTTCTTGTGATTTCTCTGGTACTAGGAATCCTCAAAACATGAGACCTTTATTACGCTGTCTAACTGATCTGCTTGATACTTTCCAGGTTTCGGTTCTTGGAACATCTGGACTTGCTGGTTCTTACGTTGAGCAAAGAGCGTAAATCTTGAAAGATGACCAAGACCATGTTCTGAAGTCCATTCAGTTCTCGAGCCAACTGGTTGCTGTAATTTGTTCTGTTGCAATCAGCTTCTAGCAAATTTGAAGAAATCAGACGTTAGAACAGCTTGCAGATAATAATAATAATGGCGATAATTTCCCATCTGGATAAAACATTTGTCATCTTTTGGATTTTAAATAATTCTTGCCCAAATTTTGTGCTGCCTGACACTTTGATGTAGCAAATGTTCTGTTAATGTAAGGCTTTGCTTTTCCTGTTACTGGTGCTTTGAAAGATATATTCCTCCCAACCAAAGACTTAAAAAGATACTCTTTATCACCATTCATCAACATTGTATACCATGTTCAAGAACAAAATCAACATGATCCATAGACCCAAAAATAGATATATATATATATATATATATATATATATTTCTTTGTTAAGGCTCAAAAGGAATGATTGAGTAAGCAAAACATGATTTGAATTCAATTCTTGTCAACATCTTCTCAAATTGAATCATACAGGGTAATTCGGTAAATCTTAAGTAGTTTGCAGACTATTACACAAGAGCAGGATTTACTCACTATACACTCTTGGATGGTCATTGCGGGTTTCAGAAACTTGCTAAATGTAATACAAAAATATAGTTGTGTGCTCTAAAAAATGCTCCTCAGTGATAAATAACTCTTTCTAAAAGATGAATGTGCCATTTTGAAAGGTTCAGAAATGTGTATCATCTATAACTCAAGCCTGGTGTTTGGATGTATCAATAAGCGAACTTTGAGAGAGCAGGAGCCACAGGGAAGAACAACAGATGCTGGCAAATCGTTTGATGTTTCTATACAGATTTTTCTTCCATCCCTCACCAATGGACATCCTATATCTGCCAAATCCAAAGAATCGATCACGCTAGCAGTCGCCACACCTACAGGGGTAAGAGAGCTCAAGAACATCACCGGCAGCTTCAATTTTGAGATCATCTACGCCAATGTCTTTCAGAGGTTGCTGCATTTGTCTCAAACTACGCAACTCGTTATCATAGATTGTGCGTGATCTTTGATCACTAAGGATTTCCCAAGCCTTTTGTATCTCTAAGAACCTGCTCTCTGTCTCACGCTTGGAAGGGGACGAGTCCGAAGCACTGTGCAGTTTATCAGGATGGAAACTAAGGATGGCAGATCGATAAACTGCACGAATATCTTCATAGTTTGCGTCTTCCTCGACACCTAGGATGTCATAGTGGGATTTATGAACAGCGTTGCCATTCAAAATCATGGTTGATGCCTGCCTATGTAAATTTATGAATAAACAAACAAATTAGTAGCAAAAAACCGTTGGGACAAAAGAACATAAAAGAAGGTAAGATTAGTTCCAGATGGATGACAAATATTCACAATAATGCAGCTAGTGCAGATTCATATGGATGACAAATATTCCATAGCCTCTTTGATGAAAGGAAAAATGACACAAAAATAACAAAATTTATTTGAGGCTAAATCTTATACATTAGAATCCACAAAACTAACCCTAATTATCCTCCAACATGAATAATTTTCCCTGCAGTCCAGAAGCTGATTGCAAAGGACACTATAAGCCTCTGATAACTATAATTAACATATCGTGAAGGACTTAACAATCTACCATTGCAGCTAAAGAGATTACATATACGAAGAACTGATTTCTAAATTAGCTTGAAATTAGGTATTAACCTTAAACCATATGAACCTCAAAATTTCTGTCTTCTTCCATCTTTAACTATACAATGAAAATTCGGAAGAACGAACAGTACTAGAAATTGAAGAAAAAAAAAAAAAGGAAGAGAGAAAGGTCACCTGAGTCGGAGATGCAGAGGACTGGAGGAGGCCGGAAAGGGTTGAGATTTCAGTAAATATATATATTTATAGGGGTGTGCATTCGGTTAACGAACCGATTAACCGAAAATTTTAAAGCTTTAACCGTTAACCGAACTTTTTATTTCCGAATTAACCGAATTATTGATCCCAAGAAAGAATTCACAAATAATTATACAAAATTAAAGAAAAAGAAGCATAAATTAAACAGGGGGAAAGGGAAAAGATAATGAGGATATTATGAAGCACTATTCTTTATTTGTAAATTGGGACTATAATTATAGAGCTAAATCTTCCAACAATTCATTAATCGCATTAATGGGAAGATATCTTAGATAACAATGCACACCTCAACTATGTTGTTTACTCAAGATAGTTATGAAAACTTATCTAAAGGCTAAAAGGTTACTGATCATCAATTACCCCAGTCCCCAAAACCAACCTATTATTTACAGTATTCCCAGATATCCAATCAGGTTTAATAATCAAGCACCTCTGAGAGTCAAGAGACTGGAGTCGCGGTTCGGTGGAGGTCGGAGGAGATAAGCGACTGGAGCGGTGGTCCGGTGAGGTCAGACAAGATGCCTGAGGAGACGCCGACACGGAGCTTTCCAGGTCGGAGTAGACGGAGGTTGGAGCCAGAGGGCGGCGGGGCTGAAATGGTTAGGGATTTCAGATTTGGTTTTAGACTTTAGTTTTAGGGAATTTAGATTTTATTTATTTATATAAAAACCGGTAGTTTCGAACCGAAATAACGATTAACTCACCATCAACAGAATTAAAAAGTTTGGTTAAAAAATAATTAACTAAATTTTTTCGATTCGATCGGTTAACCAACCGAAAATTAACCAAATTTTACGTATCCCTCTATATATTTACCCCAAATTCGTTTCAAATGTCAAACTGTCTCTTTAACTTTTATATATATATATATTTTGGAACAAAACGAAAAAGCATTCATTAGGAAGAGTCAAGCTGAAGAGCACAAACAACAAAAGAAAACGGGACCAAAAATAGTCTATAAGTCAAACTTAAACAATACTTTTCGAGCTAACAGATGAACAACCTCGTTCGCAAACCATTTAATAAACAAAAAGCTAATACTAGATAACTTTTATAATTTATTTATATTACCTTTTTTTTTAATATCTAAAGTACGCTTAAATAAGGGTTGGAATATGCTCCAAAAGGAGAATGGTCAAGTAGATGGAGCATAATTCTTACCAACACATTCTCGATCGAATAGATCGCAACTTTTGAATGTGGTTTGTGAGCTACATCCTCAGCTAATGACTACGCGTTTTTCTCGTCACTCATAAACAATAATTAGGTTGAAATATAACCTAGTATGAGCATTGCAAGCTAGAAATTTGGACAACTTAAATAATAAGGTAACAACAATTCTCAGATTATGATTACATTCATGAGAAGAAGGTTTTTGAATGTTTCTTTCACCCCTCTAAGCACTGAAGTTTTGCTTCTAAATCACCAGAACCCAACAAAAGTTTGAATGATCTATCCTCCAACAAACAAGAACTGATCCTTTGGAGCTCAAAGCCAAGAGAATCTAATCGAATCGAATGCCGTTATCTAGATACATATTGCCTACCTATGTCATCCTCGCAACATTCTCGAGGATCAAAATGGTTGTTCTTCCAATAGCAAGTACCTTATGATACAGTGACGACTCCAGACATCCATGGAACGATTAATGGGCGTTTGGGTGGGCGTTTCTATATGATTCGGAATACTGGTCCTTAAAATTCAATCTGGGCTTCTCGGACTGCATTTGCCAATATGAAAACAGATTTAGTCTAACATGAAATGATCGAGCAAAACAAATACCGTCTTTGTGAAATGGCCAGAACTTACGTATTTCAGCCAGCATTCGTGGATTTTATGTTCGTATTTATCTGGGGAGTAGCATCCCGTCTCGGATGGGCAGTAGACCCACACGTTGCATTTCTTCTGACCCGGTTTAGCATGTTTGGCTTGATCCAAACATGCCATACAACAGTCGTATGCAGATTCTTTATGGTGGGTAAGGCCCCATCTCACGGCATCACCGTCATAATCCGTATGAAGTTCGGCACGACATTCGGGAGGGAGCGGTTTGCCCGCTACCGTTTCAATTTCTGAAGAAAACAAGTTCACCTCAGTAAAATTATCGACTAGTGTCAAGACCCAAAAATCGTCATTTTTTTTCTCCTTTCGACAAAAAAGGAATAAATGTACCAAGGGCCTTGTGGTCCACTGGCACCAAGTTGCTCCCGTATGTGGGAGGTTGTGGGTTCGAGTCTCAGTGGAGACGGACTATTGGTTGTTTGTGTTTCAGTAGGTTGGGAAAGTAGTTATGAACAGATACTACATTGTAACTGAGTCAGTAGTACTCAAAAAACAAAAAAGAATAAATGTCAATTGTCATTACCAAATTCCGCTCCCTCGGGTTTGTCATCATGTTCCTCATGAACGACCTCAACGGGTATCCAAAGGCCAATTTCGTCGGATAGCTGAAACCAATCAGTCTCCAAAGCTCTCGCAAGTACACCTATAAACGAAGAGTACTCTAACGAAATAAGGGCTGATGCCTTAATTTACGTAAATTTATCATATCCTTAACCCCTTGTGCGTTGTACTTTCCTTTCGGTACACATTATGTGGTTTATTAACAATTACTATAGGTTACTTTATAGAGATTTTCATGACCTAATTTGGCTATACAATATATATTCGAACTTGTATCCATATTGTTTCACCAAAACACAAAGAAAAAACAAAAAGATCTATACCGGCTTCCACTGGTGTGATACTGTAATTTGAGGTCTTCCCACGCATAACTTTCTTCGCTTCTTTTAATGTTTCCTTCCGCCAGTTTTCAACCGCCTCTGCTCATTCAAAATCCAAGATAGCAAATGTTATAAATCAAAGACAGCTAAACAAACCTGAAGTATCATAGGAGTATCGAAATAGATAAGAAACCTTAAAAGTTATTACAAGAATCAAGCAACTTTTATTCCAACGAAGTATACTTTGCAGCCATCCAGTGCAGTGTAGACAACATATGTATAAGAATTAAGAACAATCGTTTAAAGCAAGAAGTATCCTTAGAGGCTTAAGCATAAGAACTGAAAACCCGCAATTAATAATTCTTCAGCAAAAGGAAATATCAGTGGCATAATAAGAGTGCCGAATTATGAAATTGAAGGTGCACTCACCTCGCTTAACAGTTGCATTCGCGCTGCCATCCAAGCCTTTTAAAGTTGCTATTACCCAATCTGCTATCTTCAGTTTCATGGGCTCTGATACTTCAACACGCTTTTGCTCCATCAAAAATTCATTCTTTATTTGGTTTACCTTCAAGCAAAGACAATGCAACTGTCATCAAGCACTAGCACTAAAATTGCGACAAAACGGGACAACCCCAGCCAAATTTGTGTGCCGTGTTGACTTAGTAACCTAACGGCCTATTGGCCTTCTTGATTTGAGCCGGTACCCTAAGCAGGTTTACTTCCTGGTAGTCCTTTGCTGGTTAGAGTCACAAGACGGGATTTACCCAGTGCACACATTCGATAGTGGCTGCGGGTTTTTCCCTTGTCACTCAAAATTGTGATGAAATAACTTCAAGAATCACCAGAAATCTATCAAACTAACACTAATAGCATCTACAGGACATGGTTAACAAAAACCCTAACCTACAAACACTTAAATCTCACCAACTTAATAAGCTCTGTGGGTTCAGATTCTTTTCGAATTCGAATAGACTCTTCCATTTGCCTTATCTGATGTGGGGTATACCTAAAAGCTGCAGGCATCAAACCAATTAACAAATCCACCCATCAACTGCTCAAAAATGAAGATTTTGCTCAAAGGGTTCCACACAAGAACCAAAATCAGGAAATGGGTCACCCAGAAAAGTACTAAAACTTGAGACTTGAGAGGTGAATCCGCTTACCAGTCTGGGAATCATTATAGGGGTACATGTAGAGTGAAGTATAGAGAGAGTGAAGCACATAGAGAGCAACAAGAATGTTGATTGAGCACAGAATAATTGTGGTCCGCTTGTATGAACACCATTTCCCTCTCACAATATACCCTCCTCCGACTCCTCCACCGACCCACTCCGCTCCTCCGGCCATCTCTCTCCTCCCACTCAACAACCCATCCTCTCTCTCTCTCTCTCTCAAACTCTTCTTCAGACTTCAATGCGGGAAGCAAGAAAGAAGAACCAAAAAAGTTTCCCTTTTTCTTTTTGTCTTCGATATTCTAAAGCTGTGAACTTTATGGTTGGCTGCAATATGACACCATCAAGTCATCAACAGCATTACAGAAGAATAATTAGCGCTATAAACAAGAAATCAAGAATGATGAGGTTCTTGGGAATTTATAGCAACAATTAGGTCTGGGATTTTGAGCTTTGGTATTTGTACAATTGTACAGCTCTTTTTCTAGATTTATAGTTATATAATAACTCTTGGTTTAAAGAAAGTAAAGCGTGATTAACATAAGAAAGCAAGAAATGATGAAGATTGCGGAGTTTTATACTCTTATACATTGGTCAACCAAGCGCACGCATTGCTAAAATGAACCGGCTCCGTATCCTTCTCCTTGGGGCTCGGGGCTTGGGGTCGGTCACCTCAATAATTATAGTTACTTCAAAAAAAAAAAAAAAAAACTCAGAAATTAATATATATTTTTTTCAAAATATTGAAAATTTATTATTACAAAATTAGTGTAAACGCGAAATTTGAATGGTATATACTAAATTCAAAGTTAAGTTACAATGAAGTATGTATCAAATGAGAATGTGTACAGATTTTGGTTATCAAATAGCATGTTTCTCATCGCAGATATATGACGAGCATGTTCTAGATGATATCTTGGCGAGATTCTGACATAGTTTCGATATTGAGGATCTTTAAAGCTCCCTTTCCTCTAAAATGAAACCATTATTTATAATGGTAAGTGTGTAGGAAAGAATCTAACAAACTACATCTTATGTGGTAAATTCCATCAGATATACGTATTCTTTACGTGTTATTGATAATGAGTATTTGGATGTATGTTATGGTGACCGAATGTCGGAGGTTCCCGAGTATATTAATAGTCCAGAGGTAGAGAGTCCAAAAGTTCATCATACAAGCATCTCGCGGGGTATTTATAAAAAGATTGGAGGAGACACATACAGGAAGATAACATGCACTCGGCGGTTCGAGAGGTTAAGGGGAGGTGTCCACATGTAGGAGTTTATCTGATTAGTCAATAGTTGTGGGCTCGGTTATCGATATACCTCTTCAAAGGCTTTATAATGGGCTCGGGTCCTAACCGATCAAACCAGGTTGGGACGAGCATAAAAAGTTAAGAGCAGAAGCTCGTTAAGCTTCTCGGCTGCCTAGCTCCCAGCCCGAGTCGTCAAGCAACCTTCTTAGTCAGATTATGTCGGAATGAACCTCCACTACTAGTGGGGTCAGGGTCCGAGCAAGTACGGATCAGTATGTCGGGGTATATTCCATATCAAGTAGCCCCCTAGTTAATGTCCGAGAGGGGGCAGCATCTCGAGGGGAAACCACATTTGCAACATTAAGATCCCGAAAGTCTATGCCCACGTGGATCTGGTCATGCTTCTTGCGCATAGGCACGATGTTGGATATTTCACTTCATTTAATAAAGCCATTCTCTATAAGTTTGTTGCCTTCTGCTTCAATTGAGGAATGAGCTTTGGGCGAAAGCGTTGTTGAGTTTGCTAGACTGAACAACATCCTTTTTTCATTGCCAAGCGGTGCACAACCACCTTTGGATCTAACACTCGCATTTCCTTGTATGTCGATGCAAAGATATCAATATATTATTTCAGCAATGTGACATATGTTTCTTCATCTTCATCAGAAAGGAGTGTGTTAATGAAATAGGCTGAGGATCCTCATGAGTGTGCTAGAAATGTATCAAGTCTTGAAGTTAAATTTACTTAATTTACTATTCATAGACTTAAAATGGGTTTATAGCATACATACATGGCAAATTATGCCGTGCATCCGTATGCAGCATGCATGGGCATACGGATGCAAAAACAACGTCGTTTTACTAAAAACGCGCGTCTTTCCTTAAAAAAAAAAAATTTAGGTTCGATTCTCAACAACAACATATGAACTAAAATTCATAATCATGAACTATAATCCACAACGAGAACTATAATTCCATAATCGATGAACTATAATTCCATAATCTATGAACTAAAATTCCAGAAAATGAGGTTGTGCTGGGAATCGAACCTGAATTTTTTAAAGGGGAGACGCGCGTTTTTAATAAAACGACGTCGTTTTTGCATCCGTATGCACCATGCATGTGCATACGGATGCACAGCATAACTATCCTACATACATAATATAATCCAACAAAGTCATGAAGATTAAGTTATCAAACCTATCAAGGTGTTTAGCCGCTATTTATACAATGTGAAATATTTGTTTTCTAACAACACCCAATTGTAATAGAATTTGTGGTTGTAGAGATTAAACAAAATGAATGATTTAGAATTGAAATTTTGTTATAAAAATACACACACACCACACAAAAAAAAAAAAAAAAAAAAAAAAAAAAAAAAAAAAAAAACTAAAAAGAAGAAAAAGAAAACAAAACATAATACGAGTATATGTCATTGATATACTTTATTATACCAATATAATTTATTTATCGATATAATTTAACAAAAAAATGACATTTTCCTCCGAGAGAATAAAATATTTATAATTTACTGACCTCATATTAATTAGTTGACCCAACGTTATGTTTACAAAACTTAACTTTACAAAAAAAAAAAAAAAAAACAAACAAACCTGCATATATTAATTAGTGAAAAAAATGCAAGAGACAAGAAGGCGGAACAACCTCCCACACTTTCAGGACAGACGAAAAACCAATTGTTCATGCCAACACGTGAGCTATTTGATTCGCTGACCTATTAATTGAATATAAAAATAACTAATTAAACATTGAACATAATGAACAGAATATTAGGAGTAAAATCATGAAAAAAAAATGTAGCATTGGCTCTTAACAATATTGATTCTGAGTTATTTTCATTATTGGTCTCACGCCTATTGTACATATTTCACATTGATCGGTGTCAAATTTTCACATCTGGTACAAAACTATAAATTCTTATCACATTTGGTCATTTAATAAATTTTTTTTCCAACCTTACTCGAAACTTGCTACGTAATAGGTAAGTGCGTTATTTTAAAAAAACATTTATATATTTGAATTTGAACCCCATATAGATTACACAGCTAAATACTTTGGCTCTGTTTGGCAAACCTAGCTGAAAAGCTATAAGCTAGGAGCTGATAGCTGAAAATGAGCTGAAAGTTGAAAAGCTATAAGCTCGAGCTGAAAATTAAAGAGCTTAAAGTTAATGTTATGATGAAAGTGTTGGTAAAATTAATTTTTTGATAAGCTGATAAATATAAAAAGACTAAAAAGGACATATTAAAATTTAACAGTTCGTCTTCCAAAAAAAAAAGTAAACATTTTTAAAAATAAAAACTATTAGCATGATCATGATCTAGCATCCATAATGAAGTAGCAATATTGTCATTGTTGAAGCCATATTAAAAATAATAATAATAATAATAATAATAATATAATAATAATAATAATAATAATAAAAACTAAAGATGAGGGATTGCGTGAAAGTGGGATAGGGAAAGAGAAAGGTTTAATTCATAAGGTTAAAAATATGTCATTACTTTAAAATAATAAGGTTAAAGATGGAAAAAAAGTTAGGAAGCTACTAGCTTATTTTGAAAAGCTACCTAAAGTAGCGTTCCAAAATAAACTCTTATTTAAGCTAGGAGCTTATTTTAGGAACATTATCAAACAGAGCTTATAGCTTATATAGTAGCTTAAAATAAGCTATAAGCTCCTAGCTTAGCGTTGCCAAACAGAGCCTTTGTGTAATGGTAGAAATCTTAAAAGGTATAACCGGAAGTTGTTGATTAATATATTATAGTATTATATAATATATATATATATATTATATATATATATAAAATATATATATTTATATATATCCGTATACTGAAAAAAATACACACATATAATCAGTACAATAAAATAAATTCAACGGTATTGCTTCTATCTGTGAGCTGGGATCGACAAAAAAACTGAGACAAAATCAAACTAAAAAATGAAATTATTAAATTAACCCCCCAACAGAAGAGCGTCATTTATGCTTCCCCAGTGTTTTCTATTTTAACCTCTGCTCTCTCTTCTCTTTCCTCTTTCTCTCCTCTCTCTCCCCAGCGTAGCAAACAACAGACAATGAGAACGGAGATAATTCCATTTTCCGCAGCTCTTTAACGCTGGGATCCGCTCTTATTATTGAATGAACCCGCCATCCAGTAACTGCCCACACATTTTTTCCATCGTCTTCTTCTGCAACAGATATATTTTACGTTTCCTATCTAAGTTTGCATTTTTCCTGCCATTTATCTTGAATTTTTCATTAGGGGGGAAGTATATATTTGCTCAACCCCATTTCTGAAGCTCATTAATGTCTTGTTAATAATGTCATATTTTAAAAAGGAAGAGCATATGAGAATTATATAAACGGCTCTTGTGAATGTTGATAAGAGTCTATCTTTTGTTGGAGTTCTATGTTAGAATTGTCAAATATATATTTCGAAATAGGTTTTCAGCACGATTATATGGGTTGTGCTTTTTTTCTTTTTCTTTGATGTGTATATACAGAGTTGAATTGATCGACTAGAGATAAATGAAGATGAATTTGGATTTTTTAAAAAAATTGGTTCTGGAGGAAATATCTGATTGATTGAGTCCGGAGGACCGAACAATGTCGTCAAGAGGCGAGCATCAGTCGGTCCCATTGTCTGTTTGTTGCAGCGTGAATGGCCCATGAGAAGATGAAAATCCCGAGATCTACATGGTCAAGGCAGCCAGAGCAAAGAAAGGCGAGGATTTACGTTCCTCAAGACCGGATGCCAACGGGTTCAGGGAGAGGGATTCACCACCTATTCTGTTTTCGGGTATGTTTTATCATGCTTAATTCGTCAGTATTTTTTTCAGGACTTTGTGGTTCCTTGCTGATGCTTGGTTTTAATGAAATTTGCATTGTTTCTTGCTAATGTGTGTGTTTTAAGGAACTGTGTTGTTTCTTGCTAATGTATGCTTTAATAAATTGGCGTTGTTGTGTGTAGAATCTGTGTCTGCATACCGATAAACGTTCTATGCAATCGCCCCATCCTTTACAATGCTAATTACATCTGTTTGTCTTTTCTTTCGCACTTATTGCAGCTATTTGATGGGCATAATGGGTCTGCTGCCGCTTAATATTCTAAAGAAAATCTCTTGAATAACATTTTGAGTGTCATCCCAACAGAACTCAACCGGGATGAATGGGTTGCAGCACTGCCTA
Source organism: Ipomoea purpurea (assembly GCA_009835305.1). Taxonomy (NCBI): domain Eukaryota; kingdom Viridiplantae; phylum Streptophyta; class Magnoliopsida; order Solanales; family Convolvulaceae; genus Ipomoea; species Ipomoea purpurea. Next base: position 59,029 of record VALG01010229.1, read on the forward strand.
GGGCTTGGTTGCGGATTTGTGAAAACCGATAAAGACTTCCAAGAAAAAGGTATTAGATTCATGTCTACTAAAGTGCCAGCCGCCAAACTCTATTATTAGGATCATATATAAGCCGTTTTTGTATATTGTGCAAAACTTTCAGCTCACACTCGGGAACGACTGTCACGCTTGCTATAATTGAAGGATGGGTTGTAACAGTTGCATCAGGTTGGCGATTCTCGATGCATTCTTGAATCTGCTGAAGGGGAGATATATTATCTGTCAGCGGATCATAGACTTGAATGCAATGTAGAGGAGTAAGATATATATATATCTATGTATTTCGTACGTTATATGGATTAGCCCTTAGAATTAAGGTTTGAATTCTGTGTTCTTAAAACAATAGAAGGGAACGCATTTACAGCGAGCGGTGGAGAGGTTGGCCGGCTTAATACTGGTGGCGGAACAGAGGTATCTTTACTTTCCCGTATATAGGCTATCCCCCTTTACCTATCTCCAAATTATAGTTCCTTCTTTCACTCCCGTTCTCGTTCCTCTCTTTCGGGGAGAGGATGTGGATTATAGTGCGCTGTGTCTTATCCAATGTTGAAAAATCGCTAGGCGCCTGGACCACCTAGGCGGCGCCTGGAACGCTTAGAAGGCCGACCGCCTAGTGCCTAGGCGCGATTTTTGCAACAACTGGTCTTATCTGTGTTGATTCATCAGATTGGTCCTTGAGGTGCTGGCCTGGCGGTTTATGCCTCTCAAGATCCATCGGTGACATGGATGTCGGTGAATTCATAGTTCCCGTGCCATATGTAAAGCAAGTCAAGGTTTGTCTAATATTTAATTATTTGCGAGTGTGAATTGAAAGTGTTTATCTCCATTAATTCCCGATGCCAATCAGATTTTATTGGTCATAATTATAGATCACCAAGAGGATCATGATCCATCGATCCTCTTAGTGATCTAGATTTATTGTATGGCAACTAACAAATTTGAATTATTATGTTTAAAGCTTTCTTCAGCGGGGGGTAGGCTTATTGTCGCAAGTGATGGTGTTTGGGATGCTTTATTGCGGAAGCAGCTTTGAGTGTTTGTCTGGGATGCAGCCGGATGCCGCGGCTTCACAAATTGTTCGAGTATGTTGGGTAGTTTGAGTATTTGCTAAATAATTTTCTTAGTATCCCTAATGAACTCCTCCCGCCCTCGGATTGTAGGAAGCTGTGCAGCCAAAAGGGCTTCGAGATGACACGACTTGCATTGTGATTGATATACTACCCGCAGAGAAGGCGAACCCTCCACCACCACAACCCAAAAAGACGGGAAAAAGGGTGCTTAAGGCAATTTTCCGCAAAAAGAATAACGAATCGTCTTCGAAAAATGGGAAAGAGTATTGTGAACCAAACGTCGTCGAGGAGATATTCGAGGAAGGGTCGGCTTCACTTGCAGAAAGGTGTGTCTTGTCAACCCTAGCGATAAATGACCACAAGGAGTAAACCAGTCTAGGTTACCCATAGCTGACTGGCTCAAACCAATAAGGCCAATAGGCCGCTCTCACTGGGAACCATCCCGTGTGCATAGATTGTTCTTATGATGGTGGATGTACCGTTTAGTCCCGAATATTTATTACGTTTTGTGTTTTTCTATGGATTGCAGGTTGGACGCAGGGTACCCGATCTGTAATGCGTTTAAGTTGTTCATGTGCGCTGTCTGTCAAGTCGAGATAAAACCCGGAGAGGCATTTCAGTACACGCAGAGTCAGTGGATTCAAGAAAATCGTCGCGCCCTTGGGATGGCCCTTTCCTTTGCACGAGCTGCCAACAGAAGCGTCGAGCTATGGAAGGCAAGAAACCTTCTGCCGGTGAGAACCCTCGTCTTTTTACACGATAAAACCCACACGACAAAACCGATTGAAGAAGCTACTCTTCTTTTCCATTCTGCAGATGCCCGAGACAGTAGTGGAAGCAACTAGCTAAACGCCATTTGCAGTTCAATCACTAACGTACCGTTTTATTCAACGCCAGTGTCCCCGACCAAATCCCGTCCCGTTTTCTGTGAACAAAACCGACAGTTGATGCTTCTCGTGATGATGTTCTTGAGATACAATCATCATCTTCCGCAAACGCCTAAACAAGGGTAAGATCTCCATTGTACATAGCTCGGTCTTGCTGGAAGCCCGGAACACATTTCTTATACAGATATTCATATTCTTCATTTGTGGTGGCAAGATTATGGAAATCTTAAGGTCATTCTATTACACTTTGATTACTTATTTTATAGGATTCTTAGGATTTCCCATTGTTCCTAAGTAGAAAGATTCACTATGTTTCAATCCTTAACAAAGAGAATCCTATGCCCTCTGCATTGGTTTGGTTCCATTTGTACTTTTTATACTGTAATTACAAGATATTCTGATGTACTCCATTTGTACTTTTTATTACTATCAGTTTAAACTGTTAGTTAAAATAGAAAAAATGTGGATGGTGTTGAATTTGGCCCGGGGGTTGCGGTTTATGAATGCCTTCCAAATAGCGGGCCGTAATTTGTGTATAGTAGCTTGTTTTCACTTTCGTTATGAGAAATTGTACTTTTGGTAATTAAATTGTTTTCGAGTTATAAATCTAGTCTTTTATTTTTCAATTATTGTAAATCTAGTTATTAATTGCTGACATAGTTGTAAATTAATCTTTCATTTACTAACTTACAACTAGGTCAATAATTAAAAGATTAATGATGATTTTGATTCTATTAAGGAAATTATCCATGCTTTCACAAAACCAAGTAAACGGATTTCTAAGAGTGAAGTTAGCAATTAGCAATGTAGATTACATCAAGCAAATACTTTGGTTTTTTTTCTTTTTTGATAAGGGAAATCCTCAGTCACAAGCGTGTATTAAGGAAACTGCTCCTGTTTAATAGTTCACAAATTACACAAAAGAGATAAACTGTACTAAAAAATACGTATTTAGATAGTTGTTGATATAAAAGACACCTTAAACTAGTTGTAACTCTCCAAGGTTCTTGCTGATGCCAACAATCTCAAGGCAAACGACCTAATACCACACGCAACCATCTTATTTCTAATAGGATAGCGGTCTACTACAAGGAAGTCTATAAATTTCAATACAATATTGTTCTTGTACCTAGAAGCTACCAAGAACTAATGTTGTAAAAATCGCGCCTAAGCACTAGGCAGCAGCAAGTCGCCTAGGAAATCACCGAAATCGGTAACCTAGGCGCTGATTAGGCAGCTTAATCGGCGCTTAGGACGTTGAATCGACCAAGTTCTTTTTTCTTTTTTTTCTTTTTTTTTTTTTGGTTGGATTAATAAGCGCCTAACGTTTTTTTTCAACATTGCCAAGAACTACAATTAATTACTTCCATTACTTTCTTCAACCTCACCCCAACAATTATGTTTAATATACTACATAAATCAATGTTGGGGTTGTAGCGTTTTAATTTACGCCAACATTGAGTGTATTTTTATTTTTTGAATGTTACTGGCTCTATTACATTATAGTATATGTTCATATTGAGTGTACTTATAATATGATAAAATCATGTTTAACGTAATGCGCTATAATTGATTTGTATTATATTATAAGATACTGCATTGTAATCAGTACTCCAGTGATCTAAAATTACTTTTTTTTTTTTTTTCCGATCTCGTCAACTCTAAATAACTTAAAATTTTATCTTTTTTTTTTTTGAATACTACTGACTCTATTACAATGTAGTATCTGTTCATAACTACTTTCTCAACCTACTAAAACACAAAGAGTAGACCTGACAATTATCGACACGACTCGTTAACAAGACATGAAACCGGACACGAAAATAACGGGTTAGTGTTAAGCCTTAACGTGTCTCGAGTTGACCCGTTATGATTCGTGTCTTAACGGGTCAACCCGCCAAACCCGTTAAGAACCTGTTTAACCTGTTAATGTTATCGTGTTAACCCGTTTACGCGAACCCGTTTATATGAACCTGTTTATAACCTGTTAAGAACCATTGTTATAATTTTATTTTACTTATCTAATAATCTAATAATTAATATAAAAGGAAATTAAAAAGTAAAACCCTAAAAGACTTGAAATTTGAAAATTTTTATTCTTATTTAGTTATATTTATTCTATAAACAGATCTTTCACGCGGGATTGTGGAATTAACTATGTAATTTCAATATTCGTGTTAAATATTGCGACTAGATAATATTTCAGTATGATTCTGTTTGAGTGATTGACTTAGCACTGTCGTAGATCAGTCAGTAGATCAGTGAATAGTCTTGGTGCGGAAATTAAATCAAACAGAAGTAAAAAAAAATATAAAATATTGTTTACCCAGTTCGATACACAATATCTACGTCTGGGGATGATCACCGATGGTCCAATCCACTAACTCATAATCTAATGTACAAAGGTAGAGAAAAACGATCTCACCCAAGTGCCCCACACAAGGTCAGTACCCAGTCTACAGAGGTTTAGTGGATTGTTGAAGTCGAGAGCCGCGCATCCAGAAGTCCAATGAAATCCCTTCAATAGAGAGCTAACTCTGATGCAGTCCGCTTCACTGAGCAGTCCTACGTTGTTCCCACAATTGAGTGATCTTCGCGTCCACTGGTTTAAGCATGATTGATTCTTCTCAAATTCATCTTCTTAAGCACCCTGAACTGTATTTCTTGAGAAAGAATGGAATAATGTGTATTCTTTTAGAATTGAGAGTGTCGGCTTCAAGACATTCAACCCTAACTTCTGAAGGCTTGTATGCATAAATACTTCTTTGTCTTTGATTCTCTCCAAAAATAGCTCTGGTAGTAAAAGGTAGGACTTGTAAAGCTAATCAATCTTGATTCTTTAAGGAGATTTCGTCCATACCTAAGGAGATATGATTTACTGATATTCTTTCTTGAAATATCACCTCAAAACCGCGTTTGTCAGCTCATACGCGTCTTCAATAGATGATCTCCAAGACTCCAACTGATTTAATTCTGAGACGTTCTGTCGGAATATCTGATCAATCAGAACTTCAGTCTTCAAACTCTGATAGACTCTAAAACAAAAAACCTATCTAATTTGCCACAATAATTTGGTCAATTACATGTTGAGGTTTTAAACTTAAAACACTAACAAACTAATTAAGGAATTTAGATATATATGGTTTCAGAATTTAGACTTGCTTTCATTTTTAATTTCTTATGGCTCAAAGGCTTCAAGAATCAAGTAATCAACCATTAAATCACCAAATACTCTCTTGAAGGTTGAAGCTTAACAAATAATCTAATATTTTGATCGCGACTCATGGTAAGTTCGTAATATACTTGAAATCTTATATGTTCAATCTAATAAGTTATTGTCTGCATTGCGAACTGCATTAACTACTAAGAATTTCTTTGTGTATAAATAGGTTTAGTGGGTTTAAACGGGTTTCGTGTCATATTCGTGTCGACACGACCCGAAATCTATTAACAAAACGTGTCTATCGTGTCAACCTGTTTACAAATCGTGTTTGATCGTGTTAAGAATTTCAACTCGTTAACCTTAACGTGTCGTATCCATGTTTAGTCTTATCGTGTCAACCCGTTAACGGACCCGTATACACGAATTACCAGGTCTAACAAAAAGCCAATAACACCTCCACTGAAACTCGAACTCATAACCGTCCATATGGGAGTCTAACCCGGGTGCCACTAGACCACAAGAAAAAAAAAAAAAAAACATCCTCGTTCATAATGAACTGACGTGTCTCTGCCACATTCGACATTCTTTTAATTTTTTTTTTTTTTGGAGATATTCTTTTAAGTTTTCTCTTAAACTCAAAGAATGGATTAATTGAAGCAACAAAAACACCCAAATTCAACTCATTTCCTCTTCAAGTTCTCCCCTTTGCAAAAATTATCTGTCTTTCCTTACGAGCCTCGCATTGGGTGAGCAAGAACCCGGCTTTCTTGATCACTCTTTCTTGTACGTAAATACACACATATACCCATGTGCAAGAATGCGTGCGAGTCCACAACGTATATAACTATAATGCAGATGTTGTTTCAATAATTGTGAGTCCAAATCCGAATAACCCAATAATATAAAGGGGAATATGCCTCTGTCGCCAAAACGTTGAGTCTTGGCGATTAATAAATCTCAAGTCCTCAACATTCTTTTTTTTTTTTTTGGTTTTTTTTTTCCCTCTTGGTTTTGGATTTTCTCTGGAATTCGTTGCCTCTTTATCATAATTTTCTGGCCGGGATTTGGGGTTTGATAGACAAAAGTTTTCTCTATTGGTTTGATCATCTGGGATTCTGGGTAGTGAAGTAAAGCGATCGGAAGGTGGAATCTTTGAATTGTGGGGATTTTATTGATGTCATTTAGTCTTGGTGGATGGTGATAGATACAGATTGTATTACTTCGGAAGGGCGGTGATTTTTGATGTTATTAATGATATTTGTTGATCCATTTTTTGTTCAATTTCAAAAGATTGAATTTTGAGGTGGTAAAGTGGAAATATTGCAAGCTTGGGTGTAGGCAATGGGTGTAATGTTGGTAATAAGGTTAAAAAATGAAATCTTGATGAAGCTGGGTGGTGATTTTTGATGTTATTAATGATATTTGTTGATCCATTTGTTGTTCAATTTCAGAGGATTGAATTTTGAGGTGGTAAAGTGAAAACATTGCAGGCTTGGGTGTAGGGAATGGGTGTAATGTAGAGAATAAGGTGAAAAAGACGCAATCTTGATGAGACGGGGTGGCGGTTTTTGTGATGAGGATTGAGATTGTGTCAGGTAGAGGGTTAGGGGATTCGAATATTGTGAGAAGATGAATGCAGTGGGGAGGCTTGGCAGCTATATTTCTCGAAGCGTGTATACTGTTTCCACGCCATTCCATCCGTTTGGTGGGGCTGTGGATATCATTGTGGTGAGGCAACATGACGATAGTTTCAAATCCTCTCCTTGGTATGTTCGGTTTGGGAAGTTTCAGGGCGTCCTGAAGACGAAAGAGAAGGTGGTTAAGATATGTGTGAATGGTGTGGAAATGGATTTCCATATGTGTCTGGAGAACGATGGGCAGGCGTGTTTTCTAACCGAGGTGGATGCAGAGGACGGGGAGGAGAGTCCCGCTTCTCCTCCGCCTTGGGATGGTGACGATGCAGAAGAATTGGCCGATACTAGACTGTCAGTGAAGTCGAAAAGTTGCAGTTTCGAAGGTGTGGACACGGTTGCAGCTACCAAGATTGATTTGGGCAATGGGAATGGCGTGGTTAGGACGAAGTGGCAACGAACGGGGTTTCTTGGGGTATGTTTTTGGCAGGAAAACGAGTGCCAAAGAAGGCAGTCGTTCGGAGAACGAGAAGGAGAATCGTGGTGGGTGGTGTTAAGGATAATCATTTGGAGCATGCCGAGATTGCTGCTGATCTTCTGGAGATGAAATGGACTACCAATTACGAAGCCCCCAAATGCATTAAAGATAACAATGCAGTCAAATCTTTCTTCACAAGATTTGTCAAAAGGAAATGATCATTCAAAAGGGGAACTCGAAAAATGATAATAAAGAGAGCGGTGTGAATCCGCTTGACCATGGTAGCGTATCAGATAAATTGGATTCTCTGGAAAACGCTTTGCTGGATCATAAAAGCGTTGATAGCTTCCCGACATTAGAGAATACTGAAACTTCTGCTATTGAAGTCAGTATCGGGGACAAAAGTTCGTTCCATGATCAAGAGCCTATCGAAAGTGATGTGACTTCTTCAAACACACCAAAGGACGATACTGAAGCCTATTCCCCGCCTCTCTATTCCCATCCGATTAATTGTTCTCACGAGGATGGAGAAGTGCCGGGCATTTTTGCCATCCCGAGTATTATTAACTCGACTCACGAGGCACAAGTCGAGAAAAGTAGTACAAAAGACGATAGAAGTAGCCAGCTTCGTCGTCTTGAATCTGATCGTCTTTGTTCCTTCCACAGTACTGTAACATCAGTAAGCTCGGAGGAAGGGGAAGACGAGCGGCTCCTCTTTGGCGACTTTGATGATTTAAGTGCCAACAATGAGAAGAACACGTCGAGTGTTCCTTCAGATAACGAGGAAAAAGAAGTGGATGAATCTCATGTTCCATTTGCTGATGCGAGCAAGTTGACGACCGTTGTAAGCAATGTTGACATTCCCGTCATCTGTGAAACTCAGCCCGATAAACTTCCAAGGATGGCCATGTCTTTACCCAATTTGTGGGCTCATGATAGCCATTTGGCTAGCGGAAATGGTGATCAGAAGTTGTCTGAGATATCCCGGAGAGCTAAAGTCGCTTCAATCACACCGAAACCAAATGTTAAGGCTGCTGTGCCAGAAACCGGTAAAAGAATACATCTTTGTCCACAAATTATCATCTTTTTTTACATTCTCTAAATTTCCGGTTTGGGATTTGCAAAACAAACTGCTATCTATCTATCTATCTATCTCTGTGCTGTAATGACTTTGTGTTTATATTATGTATGATTAAGATACCAAGAGGAATTGGCCGCTTGCTTTAAAGAGAGCAAAAAGCTCAAATCCCCCTCGGCCTTCTCGGAATGTCATTGGAAATATTGGTACCAAAAGTCTTCCGAGAGGCATAGGTGGCAGCGTGGGAGAAGATTTGCGTAAAGTTAATAAGAAGATCGTACGGGCACTCACTCCAACATCTGAACAGCTGGCATCTTTGAACCTTAAGGAGGGGAGGAACGAAATTGTGTTCACATTCTCAACTCAAATGCTCGGGGAGCAGAAGGTTAGTTTTCGTTCACTGTTTATTAAAGTTCTATGCTTTTAAGGATGTTTTAAAATACCTCCATGTTTTTCCATCCGGTATCTCTGTATCTACACAATAACCATGTATTTTTCATGTGTATATTGTTGAATTTGGAAGATGGAATGGCCTGGCGGGTGGAGAATAACAACCACCCGTCAGTTAGGCGGAAGCACTGATGAAGAATCAAGGAATAGAAAATGTATAGATAATGTATGATTATGTATTATCTGTCTGTGTTTCTAACAAAGAAACATAGTACATATATATATATATATATATATATATATACAAACACATAACTGGTAAGTAACTACTCATAACTGACACATATTCATAAACAGACACAACTCTATAGATAAACCTAACTCTTTATTTTTCAACATATATAACATATATACTTCACAGGTTGATGCACAGATTTATCTTTGGAAATGGGACATGCGCATTGTGATATCTGATGTTGACGGGACAATTACAAGGTAATTGCTTTTTGGTCCCTCTTCGATTTCTTCTCATTCCTATGGATAAGTATTCTTCTCGAGAACGTGCAACGTTTATATACCCTACTGATTATTGAAATAGCATATGCTTTATCAAATAGGGTCAAAGAACAATTTTTTCTTTAATGATGTTTGATGAATTTCGCAGATCCGATGTTCTGGGACAATTCATGCCTTTGGTCGGGGTAGATTGGTCACAGACGGGTGTCGTACATCTCTTTTCAGCTATTAAGGTCGGTTATTTTCCCGGTTGAAAGATGCTGTTTTAGAACTCGTGTGTAAAAAGTAAAAACATTTGATTGTGTGCTATGTTTGATGTTTTTTTTTTTTTTTTTTTTTTTTTTTTTTTTAGTCTCGTACGGTCAGGAGAATGGATATCAGATGCTGTTCTTAAGTGCTCGTTCGATTTCACAGGCCTATGTTACTAGACAATTCCTAGTTAATCTTATGCAAGTAGGTTCGATAAAATTTTATTGTATCGATATGTATATGATTCGAGAAGCGAAAATTAGGTAAACGTTAAGTCCCCGTCTATTGCTGCAGGACGGGAAAGGGAAATGCCGGAAGGTCCAGTTATTAATATCTCCTGATGGACTTTTTCCTTCTTTATTTCGAGAAGGTCACTTAAGCATTCTGTCTGTCGATTTTTGTAATTTTAAATGTTTATAGTAGCGTAAATTCTCGTTTGAGTTCTTCCGGAAGAAGGCGATAATAACTTTGTCGAGTTAATTTTCCATGTATACTAACATCTCGTGGTGTCTACCTTCTCTAGTGGTTCGAAGAGCCCCACATGAATTCAAAATTTCGTGCTTGGAGGTCAGTTAGTTCGTCGCTGTTTCCCTAATTTGATTTTAGATTGGCAGACAATTATATCGTTTTTATCTGTTTTGCAGGATATTAAGGCGCTGTTTCCTCCTGATAGGAACCCCTTTTATGCCGGTTTTGGGAACAGAGATACCGATGAGATTAGCTACCTTAAGGTTGGAATCCCCAAGGGAAATTTTCATCATTAACCCGAAGGTACGTAGTTATATCTCTCTATATCTTCTATCGAGTTATGTTATTAGAGACTGTTTGACAATGGTGTCGAAATACAATACAGGGTGAAATTATTATGAACCGACATATCACCAACACGAAATCATACACGTCCCTTCAAGCTCTCGTGAATGGCATGTTTCCCGACTTTACCTCATCGGAGCAGGTTGGTTATTTCAAACTTTTCTTGACGAAATGAGTGCTGGTTTTGATATCACTCGAGTTTTGGAGAATACGGGCATGATTTCGTATGCTGTATCTTGAATTCATAGTTGCATACAGAAACAAGAAACGTCGAATATCTATGACTACTTGGGCGTATAAATTATTATTGCCCGCTCACTACTGGAAATTATGGAATTTCCGACCACCTGAAAGTAATCTTAAAAGTTGAAAGTAAAAAGTGGTCGGAAATAGCAACAAAGGTTTTTCTTGTATTCGGAACAAGGCTTTCGACTTGATTTAAGATCACTTTCTGGTGGTCGAAAATTCCATAATTTCCCATAGTGGCTGATTTGTTGAATGCGTCTCTGATTTGCAGCAAGAGGATTTCAACTCGTGGAACTTCTGGAAACTTCCACCGCCCCCGATTCTTCGTTGACATGAAGCTCGTGGAGTTTCAGCGTTCTTTGAGATTGAAGAGAGCGGTTCATAGTTGGAGGGAAAGCCGCCTGTGCAGGCTACAGGAACAGATCGAGTTGCCAGCCAGCTATACATGAGTGATGAAAATCGTGTTCGTGTTGCAGAGTCTCGTTGAATGGATAATTGTTTGGTAGAAAAACGCCATTCGATTCGCGTTTCAATTAGTCGCCATCCGTTTAGTGTTTATGCTTGCAGTGGAAGGTATGTACATTAGATAAGTCCACTAAAACCTGGTGGCTTTGCTACATAGATAGCTTTGTTTTACATGTATAGTTCTGGTTTACATTAGTATAGTTGTAGGAATTTTATCCCACTAAGGATAATAATTTTTTGAAATTGTTTTGTTGGCAATAATACATGTTGATCAAGTTGTTTTCTTGGAAGTAATAATACATCTGTATAATTGTCAGTTCAACAATAACACTAGTGATTAGCTTGCAAGTTGCATTCTACTTTTATCAATTATCTTATTTTGATAGTTGTCATTATCTTATTTTGATAGTTGTCATTTGTGCTCTCGTTAAGAGGTTGGTGCATGGCGAGAAAGGACGAATATTAAGGGTTACTTGATGTCAAATAAAGAGTTCATAGCGAATTATTCAGTGTGGGAGAGGAGGGATGACTTAGAAAAAGGTTACCTGGTGCGTGATAAGATCTAAAGAGAAATGAGTTTAGAGTGTAAAGCGTGAGTAACTTGAAGGGTGTGTTGAGTGAAAGGACTCATTTATCCTAACTAAAGGTTAAGAGTTCGTTCCTTGATTTGAAATGGAGTAGCTCTTTAAATCTTCTGTCCTGGAGCTAGCGTACAATTCAGCAAAGGGAGGCTAGTTGTCCCACCTAAAAGATGTGGGATTAGTAACTGTGTCCAACAGTGGAAATCCTGAGTATACCTTACAAAAAGTCAATATTGACCCATGACCTCTAGTCTCTAGAGAGCCACTCTGATACCTTACAAAAAGTCAATATTGAAGTCAATAGTCAATATTGCCCCCCGAACTAACCTCTAAGTCAATATTACCCCTATCGAAGCTCGAACCCATGTACAAAAAGTCAATATTGAAGTCAATAGTCAATATTGCCCCCGAACTAACCTCAACTAACCTCTAAGTCAATATTACCCCTATTGAGGCTCGAACCCATGATCTCTAGTCTCTAGAGAGCCACTCTGATACCTTACAAAAGTCAATATTGCCCCCTGAACTAACCTCTAGTCTCTAGAGAGAGAGGTGCGTACAATTCAGCGAGGGAATTAGTCACTGTGTCCAACAGTGAAAACTCTGAGTACACCTTACAAAAAGTCAATATTATCCCATTGAGGCTCGAACCCATAACCTCTAGTCTCTAGAGAACCATTCGATACCTTACACAAAGTCAATATTGCCCCATTGAGGTTCGAACCCATGACCTCTAGACTAGAGAGCCACAAAATCAATATTCCCCATTAAGGTTCGAACCCATAACCTCTAGACTAGAGAGCCACCCCGTACAACTAGGCAATAAGGTCATTGGCACATCAAAGAGCTTTATTAGTTAAAATTTAATACAAATATAAGATATGAACACCAAATTAAATAGCCTCCCAAAGATTATTGTAGAAGACAATTATTGTAGCAAACATTAATTTCACCATCTCAGGGAGGGCTTACTTATAGCTGAGGCTGTGTGCATATTTTACGAGTCGACCATCTCTTCCTCGTCGTCGATAAAACCATTACGGTTGGAATCTGCACGGCGAGTGCTCGCCTAGCTCGCACCGGGCACCGCCGACCCTAACTCGTCAAACGCTTTCTCGATCTCTTTCTTGCTAAGGGAAGCATCGCGATTGCCGTCCTGGTTGCTGAACAATTTCCTCAGTTGTTCTCCGATGGAGCTGGCAACATGGACACCTTACACTATTGCCCGACAGCCATCAAAGATTTGAACAGTACAACGTTGTTGTCTTCAGACCTCTGTGTCTTACAAGATTGATATAGAGGGTATAGACGTATATATACACACAAAGGTGATTCTTTTACTTTGACAATGCCATATTCCAAGTTTTTTTGTTTTTTTGTTTTTTTTTTTTTAATGATTCTTTTACTTTGAACAATGCTAGTAAAATGCTATATTCCAAGCTTATCAGCTAGATGATCATTATGAACAATTTAAACTAATCTTTTTTCTTGTGATTTTTTATCAAATTAAAGTGTACATTCAAATAATGGTTACGAATTTTCGTAAATTAAAGTGAACATTATATAATTGGAAATTGTAAAAAATATTCATCTATAATATGTCAATTATCAATGTCACTCTTGAATCATGAGTGGTGTAAATGATGCCCTTCAATTATCAAAACGGTACACATATAGTCCCTCCCGTAATAGATATGTGATTCCTGTTAGTGTACACCTTTAAGTCGGGTAAATATGTAATTTAGTTGTTTTTTCCTTTTTCTTTTTATATTTTCTCTTTTTCTTTCTCAGCCTCAACAAACAACAGTCCGGCGGCGAGTAGCGATAGAAGTGGACTCGATTGGTGGCGTCCAGTAGCGGCGGCAACGGACGAGCTTCGGCGAGACCCTCCATCGATTTGAAGTACAACGATGGACAACGGTAAAGTCCAGTGACGTTCTCTGTTCCAGCGACAGAGCCTCAATCCCTCTCGTTCGACGTGGGCAGTATTCCCCGGTTAACGGCTCCATCTTCCCCCGCGGCGTCCCCAGTTTTCGATAGAGCATCGACAACAACCAACCTTGGTAGAACTCTGGCGACTTTGTACTATCCCGATGAGGCAACGTGGAGCTGGGACGACAGCAATTGTGGTGAGCTTCCGGCGGAGTAGCGTCGAGCTGTGGCGGCTGTGGGCAGTGTGGGTAGCTACGGTGACGACTGTGGGCTATGTGGGTTGCTCGCCGCAGACTGTTGTTTATTGAGGCCCAGAAAGAAAAAGGAAAAAAACAAAGGAAATATATAAAAGAAAAAGAAAAAAAACAACTAAATTACATATTTACCTTGTCTTAACGGTATACACTAACGGGAACCACAGGTCCGTTACGAGGGAGCTATATGTGCACCGTTTTAATAATTAAAGGGCAACTTTTACACCACTCGTAATTCAGAAGTGACGTTGATAATTGGCATATCATAGAGGAGCATTTTTTTACTATTTCCCAAATATAATAAGTTGACTTATGGTAATAATGCGAAGATGATAACACAGCATATATGTTCGAATATGTATGCAGTTATATAATTATATATATGCCTTTGGAATTTATTCATTGTCGCCACTAGGAAGCAATTTGGAGTTTCTAGAATCACAATTGGGTATGTGTGCATAAAGAGGTAAATCGATATGCATATTAGATAACATTCAGCTGCATAATAAAGAGTAAATAGATTTATTGACTGGATGACATTTAGTCGGTCTTGGGGTACTTCAACTTGGAATTTTATTATTATTATTATTGTTTTTTTTGGAGTATGAAATTTGCATGAATGTGACAAAAAAAATGAATTAAAAATTTTACTTTTCTTTTAAAAGTTCCAGTGCGAATAAATATTTTCCGTGCGGTTGTGCAGTTTTAACGTGCATGACGTCTTGTGCTTATGGTGCTGAGTTTTGTGCTTAATGTAAGTTGTTGAAACTTAAATGCATGAGTTTTGTGCTTAAGTGCGTGAGTTTTATACTTAATGTGGGTGGATTTGTGTTTAATGTGAGTAGTTGTTGAAACTTAAAAGGTGAGTGTGTTTTGTGCTTAAGGTGCGTGAGGCTTGTGCTTAACATGCGTGAGTTTGTACTTAAATGTGCGTGGGTTTGTGTTTTTAAGGTGTTTTGTTTGTGTGCTTGATGTGCGTGTATTTTGTACTTTAAGTGCGTCAGATTAATGTTTAATGTGCGTCCACCTGCACAACCGCACGTGAAGCCTCCCGCATCTGATCCCTTCCATATATATATATATATATATATATATTATATATATATATATATATATATTACATATATATATATATATACATATATATATATATATATATATACATATATATATATATAATACATATATAATATATTAATATATATATATATATATATATATATATATATATATATATATATATATATAATATTTCGACCAAATGCGAACAGAGCTTCTCGTGCTGCCGGTGCAAATTGAACCATTAGGTATACGTAAATGCAAACACCTAATGGGTGCATTCAAACATTTTGTGATGCATTTATACATACCTAATGATGAGCGATCATATGATCTCGCATGAGAAACCGGTGCACCGACCTGACCCTATACGTATATATAAACAATAGTACAGTCAATTTTGTCAAAGCTCCTCTCCTAGCTAATAAACCATATCTCTAAATAATTATTATATTATTATTTTTAGTATTTATTATATGAAAAAAGTTTAACAATAAAGTTCAACGAGCTAGGTACAAACCACTCATTGATCAATTTCAACAAAAATATACACGACAGAGTTGCATGAAAACGTGGAGCTAAGGCAGACGTGCTGCGCTGTGGTTAGAGATATAATAACTTAATAAATATAATCCTGCGAAAAATGATGAACATCATCATCATCATCATATCATCAAGTCAACTATATATTCATCATTGTTATGTATAAATCGTGAATAGCACTTGCAACCAACGCCTTATATATATACATTAGGAATATATAACCACACTTTTTTTAGTCAAGTTCGTTACACATAATCTTCTTAGTATTATTAATTTTTTCTTTATAATTTATCGTCTATTATACAATCATAAAGTCATCCTGTACACACTCTCAAATAGTGGATGCGAAAGTTATCTAGAGTAAGAGCCTTCCGCTCATCTAGTATCAACTTAGCGGAGAGAATGACCTAGTAAAGGATTATTAGTGCTGAGAAGTATCTGAAGAGTGATGAACTATTATAAATATCGATTTTTAAAAAAAGTAGATAATTATACAATCCTGCATCAAATCATAAAACTTGTTTTTTTATGGAAATTATGAGCTTGGTTTGAGAAATTATTACATAGAAATAATAGAAATAATTATAATAAGAAGATATGCAGTCTATGTCTAGATATTCAATTCGTTTCTTGAGTATATTTTATTAAAAATGTGATATCAAAAAATTTAATTAATTATAATATATCATTCTTTTATTTGTCACGCGTAGTAGCTTCACATCCAAGATGTCAAATAGCTTTTCACCTTGAGTATTGGTGTATATAAACTAACTACATTTTCAAATAATTATATTGGATTATATTATTTATTTAATCTCTTTTTTTTTTTTTGGAGCGACAAGTTAGCCTTTACTTGATCCGAATCTTTAAAAAAAATAGAAGAAAAAACAATCATCTTTTAATAATAATTCACAAACTATGCAAAAGAGATAAATCATACTAAAATCTTATGCAACAACTTAACCAAAAAAGTATTGACAAAAATTAAACTTTTAACATTTTAGTACGAGAATCGTGTTTAATTTCACCTATTGCTGATTTTGTGTGTGCCGGCATAACCACTTCGAAATTTTTTTAAATTTTGATTACTAAAAAGTGGTAAAAAATCTAAATTTTATATATGATTGAAATTGTGTTTTCTACTATGAGGATTCGAAAAAATTATTTACAACTTTAATGTTTTTATTTTTTTTTTTACATAATGCAATAATATATGCATACTGCAAAACGAGATAATAACAGACTTAATTGAATGCAACTTCTCCATAACGACTTTTCTCTTAATATAATTATCCATTCTTTAAGTACAATTGCAGTTGTACGCCTCCACCCACTACGACCCACAAATCCCTTTTAAATAAACCTTAATTATCTTCTTAATCAATTAATCATTATACTTTGTATCAATTAAGATCATTAGGTAAAGTATACAAGCTTTCACACACAAATATATATAGCAGCCAGCTATCAAAAAATCATCTAAGAAGAAGAAGAAGAAGAAAGAAGAAGAAGATGATGATGATAAAGGCTGCTCCTTCAAAAGCTTTGGTTGTCCGGATCAACTTGGTTTTCTTTGGATTTTTCTTGATTTTCTATGCTACTCTCCTCTTCACAAATTTCCCTTCCATTGTTCTTAATTGCCCTCCAAAGGTGAGGTGAGACCATTTTTTTTTTTTTTGAGTAACAGAAAATTTGTAGCCACTACTGAGGGTGTGCACTAGACAAATACTGTCTTGTGATCCTAGCAGACAAAACTGCAAAAGACTGTCTTGTAATGGATAAACCAGTCTAAGCTAATAGGTCACTCTATTAGGAATAGGGTCACCAAACTAAGTGTCTGATCTGACCAACTTGATTGTATTATCTATAACTTTTGGTTGTGTCTAGTATTATCAGCTCGTTCTTATAGTACTCGATACAACTTAAAAAAATAGATAATTATATTTTTGGAATATTTTTGGATGGATGTATAATGTATTTGTAGTTTCTTGTGATCATATAGAGCTAATTAGGTTCATGTTGTTTGACTAGTAGACAGAAGATGGGTTGCATAGCAAGGCGGCGTTGGGAGAACTCCGAGAAGATGGGTCAACGGCGGAGCGGAGGAGGGCGGCGGCGGTGAAGCGGGAGAAGCCGAGTTTCTTGAACGAGATAGGGGGATCAGGGATGACGATAGGGATGGTGAACATGGAGGGACGAGGATGTCGGAGAATGGAATCTCGACGGGGAGACAATCACCGTCCGGTACGAGAAGGTGTCGGAGAATCTGGAATGGAAACGCCTGTTCCCGGAGTGGATCGACGAGGAGGAAGAACCGCCGCCGGGAAGCCGTCGTGCCCGGAGATACCAATGCCGGAGATGGCAGACTATCCATACATGGACCTTATAGTGGCCAAACTGCCATGCCAACGGAACTTCTTCGGCGGCGGCGGCGGGAGGGTGGGGGAGAGACGTTTTCCGGCTGCAAATCCATTTGATCGCTGCAAATTTGGCGGTGGCGAGAGGGCGGAGGGATTGGTACGAGAAAACAAAGGTTTTGTTGTTGAGCAAATGCCGGCCGATGGTGGAGTTTGTTCAGATGTAAGGAGTTGAAGAAGCAAGAAAATGATTGGTGGTACTTTGAGGCTGACGTAATCAAATTGTCCCAAAAGGTTTCTTTGCCTATTTGGTTCTTGCAATTTGGCCTGCCTCTATGGGGAAAGGTATCTTGCTCAACCTTCTTTGAATAACTTATTGAGATTGAGTTTCATGACATTTTCACTATTGATGCATGACACACTTTTAAGCAAAAATGGATCTAGGGGTCAGCCTAAGCGCTAAAGTGTTCTTAGATCGTGACGATTTTCTCTTAAACGCCTGCCTAGGTAATTGGCCGTTTAGGCGCCCGCCTAGCGTGATCGAGTTAACTGTCTATTTTGATCAAGTTAGCCGAGTTAATCTAGTAGGCTCGACCTTTCTAATTTTTTTTCATTATATATACTATATATATATCTATATATATAATATATATATATATATAAGTATATATATATATATATATATATATTATATATTATATTATACCTATGTGTGTGTGTGTGTGTGTGTGTGTGTAATGTATTATATATAATATGCATATATACACTCATAAACATGCACTGTTTTTTTTTTTAGTTAGCTGCATAGGCGCCCGCCTAGGCGTTAAGCGGCCACTCTACCGCCCGACTAGCGCCTAGCCGCCTATTGCAACCATGCTTTTGACCTTTTCGATGAGAATTTGGTGAAATCTTACCTGATTTTGTCACATACTATTTACAAGTAACCAAAGTTTTAGATAAAAATGTTCATTCACAAGACATAAAGCTAGTGTAGTTTTTGTCTATAAACTCTGGTCATATAAGAGTAAAGAGTGGGATTTCACCGGATTCTTGCATAAAGCTAGTGCATTCTTGCATGAATTGCATTCAGCTTGTAAGTTATGTTATAGTGGGGTTTCAATAGATTTTTCATCAGAATGATCAACAGTGAAAAAAAATAGAAGTCGTGCATATATAATTGCTATTTTTATAGTTATGCATCAATAACAAAAATATCATTAAACTTGTGACATTAAAAATAATAATAAAAGCTCATAACTTTTGTGCGTATTATTATATTTGGGGTATAAATTAAGTCTATATATAATATAATTTTAGTTAGGGATTCTACAGTAATGAACTTCCTTGTAATTATAGTTGGAATTAATTTCTAAGAGTGGGTGATGACTATAGAAAATTAAAAGCAACTAACACAAGTTACTTATCGAAGAATTTTATTTTGTCTATAATTCTACTGCGTTAAATATAAATTACGGAGTATAAAATACTCCCAAAGTATGAGACATGTATAAGATTTTTATTTTTTTTTAAGAAAAAAAACATATTTTTTTTCATATTGTTGAAATTAAATAAAATTCTCATTGTTTCATGGTAGTTATACTATATCATTATTTTTATTAGATGTTGATAGCCATTACAATCAATTTTGTTACTTAATTTTACCTAACATAATTATGAAATCATTACATATATTATATATACCTACATAACGACCCCATATACCTAAAAATTAATCTAGTTTCTTCTCATATTTTTTAGTCAACTTTCCATGTTATAGTTTCATGCAATGCACCCAATGATATGATAGCTTCTTCAAATGGAAAAGCTTGAGCCTTCATCACTAAGCAATTCAAAATTCAGTATTCAAAAAAATAAAAAAATTATTCATAATTAGCATTACGTTTTCTAGAATAAGTATTATATTTATGTACTAATCCGACTCATCTTAGACCTAAATCTAACCTAATGGTATATAATATTAGGGTGTGTTTGGTTCATTGGTTTATACGCCAGAATTGAAAATCAAAATCATAGTTATTGTTTGATTGACAATTTTTTAAAATACAACTATAGATTTGATGACATCTTATCGATTATCACCTGTCACATCCCGATTTGTAGCCTCCTCACTACATCTCCCGATTTGTAGCCTCCTCAATACATCTCTCTGATTTTCATCCCGATTTGTAGCCTCCTCACTACATCTCTCTGATTTTTGTTTTAATTTTCTGTTCATATTGATACTTTGAATGTCGTCAATATTTTAAAATATGAGTTGATTCTTTGTTACTTGTATTTGTTTGTAGGTATGAATAAGGTTTATGATGTGTCCAACTTAGAAAATACAGCAATGGTAGCTAAAAAGGAGGCTTATGCCACGGTTCTCCACTCGTCCCAAACCTATGTTTGTGGAGCAATAACTCTAGCACAAAGCCTCCTCCGAACCGGAACCAAACGCGACCTTATCCTCCTCTTGGACAGCACTATCCCCGAAACCAAACGCGAGGCGCTGGCCAAAGCCGGGTGGAAACTCCGGTTCATCAAGCGGATCCGGAACCCGAGAGCGGAGAAGAAATCCTACAACGAGTATAACTACAGCAAGCTCCGATTATGGCAGCTGACGGACTACGACAAGGTAATTTCGTCGATTCCGACGTCATCGTCCTGCGCAACATCGACGTTTTGTCCGCTTCCCGGAGATCTCCGCCGCCGGAACGACGGCTCGATTTTCAACTCCGGCGTGATGGTCCTGGAGCCGCGAACTGCACGTTCGGGCTGTTCATGCGGCGGCGCGAACGACATCGTTTCGTACAACGGCGGCGACCAGGGCTTCCTCAACGAGATCTTCGTGTGGTGGCATCGGCTGCCCGGCGGGTGAATTTCCTGAAGAATTTCTGGTCGACTCGTCGGCTGAGACAACCCTAAAGAATCGCCTGTTCGGGTCGGACCCTCCGGAGCTTTACGCCATACATTATCTGGGCATGAAGCCGTGGCTCTGTTACAGGGATTACGATTGCAACTGGGACATCAGCCACCAACGCGTTTATGCTAGCGACGTCGCGCACCGGACGTGGTGGAAAGTGCACGACGCATGGATGAAAGGTTGCAGAAGTTTTGCGGGTTATCCGATTGGAGAAAGATCCGGTTGGAGAAGGAAAGGAAGACGGCTAGAAAAATGAGGTTCCCAGATCAGCATTGGAGGATCAACGTCACTGACCCTAGAAGATTTAACTAATTTTTATTTTCTTTTTAAAGTTATTATTATTGTCAAGGATGAAAAAATCGCTAAGCGCCTAAGCTGGCCTACTAGGAGGCCGACCTCTTAGTGTTTAAGCGCGATTTTTACAACACTAATTATTGTATAATGGCAAAATCACCTAATTTAATTAATAAACGTATATATGTTTGAAGCAAAAATTTGTGAAAACTATTTTACTGTCTCAATCCATGAAACGAGTCAGCTTTTTTATTAATGACGTCAAATCTTTGACCTCATTAATTAAATATCAGACCTTCTAAAGTTACGGTTAAATACACGCAAAAAAAAAATTAAATAAAAAAATATTAAAGAAAATAAACAAAAATAAAGAATTAGTTTAACCAACGAATAGTAAGTAAAACAGGTAAAATGAGACAAAAAAAAAGTATTATATTTGTAGGTTTACTCATTAACACATTATGACATTAACACTTAATATTTCATTTTTTTTGAAAGTAAACTGCTGCGTATATATTAACTTGTCAAAACTGTGAGAAAGGCCGGGGGATTATCCTCCCAGACCATAGTGTTTGCCTGTAGCAAGGCTGACTGAGCTAATGAATGAGCTAGACAAATTCGAAGTACGGGAAACATAAATAACTGGACAGTAAATAAAAGAGCTTATCAAGCTCGGACATGCTGAAACAGCTAAACCATCGTACGTACCGAAACTCCACCGCTGAATTTTCAAGAGCTGACACAAATTCAAACAATCCGTCCGTAACACGGCTTTCGTAATTCCACGTTCCCTGAGCCATGATAGTGCCTCTTTACATGCATAAGCCTCCGCCATAAATGGACCATGGCATAGTGGTAGCGGTCCATTTTTAGCTGCAATGAAAGTCCCATCCCCATGTTGTAAAAAGAGGCCGTAAGATGCGCTGCCTGCTCCAGCCGTGAATGCCGCGTCGAAGAAGCATGAGTATATCCGAATGTTGCTGAGTAGCCGCGTCATCCTGCTGGGCCGTAGCAGCTGCCTGGACCGTGGGTCGGCATGGAGGGTCGGTTGCCGCACGCCACGCCCCAAGAGAGGCCAGCGCCCTCTCGTACACACATCGTGGCCGAACCAACTTCCGTTCCCATAATGCCGTATTCCGTTGTATCCAAATACTATACATAATGGCCACCATAGAAATAAATTGATCCTCATGAATATTTTGCAGTAACAACTCCAGCCATACACCAAAGTCGATCCCCACCGTGACTCTCGCACACAAATCCCGAAATATCCACACAAATTTATGAATACAATCACCATTGAATCAAAGAGGTAAAATCTTTCAGGATTAGATCACACAAAGGGCATGCTAGTGGCACATCTACCCTACCTAATTGTATAAATTCATGGTTGTGGGTAGCACTCCTCTCACCGCTCTCCACATAAAAACTTTCCACTTTGGTGGGACCTTTAGGTTCCATATTCTATTCCAAGATGTGAAAACAATTGGGGGGAGTCATAACGGTTCCCATCAAGCTACGGTACGCAGCTTTTACTGTATAAACTCCCTTTGGATCCCCATGCCAATACCACATATCATTATATTCTGGGCTAATAGGAATTCCAGAAATACGCCCACATCATCAGGCCCGAAAATTCTTTGAGCAAAGGTATGTCCCAGGTAGATGATGCTGGGTCAATCAACCCCGACACTTTCACTTCATCAGGTATGGTGGTTTCTCTGTTATAATCCTTGGTTCAGTATCACTCACTAACCATGGATCCCCCCCAAACCAAAGTGGAGTTACCATTTCCAATTCTGCGCCTTATATTTAGGGTTATTAAATCCTGCGCCGCCATTATACTTCTCCAGGAGAAACTCGGGTTATTTCCAACTATGGCACTCAAAAAGTCTGTTTTCGGATAATACCTGGCCTTGTATACCCTTGCCACCAAAGATTGGGGATCTGTCAGAAATCTCCACCCCTGTTTGCCTAACATAGCAATATTAAAGGCTCTTAAATCCTTAAACCCAAGTCCGCCAAACTTCTTCGGGACACTCATTTTATCCCAGGCTAGCCAATGTATTCCTCCACCATCCCCTCCCATTGCGCCACCAGAACCTATTCATCATACGCTCCAGGTTCTTACATAACGAGTCAGGTAACAAAAAACGCTCATCGTAAAGGTAGGCATTGCCTGTGCTACCGATTTCAATAATATTTCCTTACCGCTCGAGACAACAGTTTTTTGTTCCAGGAGCCTATTCTCTGCCTCACCTTATCCTCCACATAAGCAAAAACTGCCCTCTTATTCCTCCCACAAAGGCTGGCAGCCCCAGATATTTTCCAAAGTTCTGAGCCTGGTTAACCCCAAAGCTCTGCAGCCACCAAATCCCTATCCGCCTGCACAGTGTTTCTACTTAATATTTCATTTATTCCAATATAATTTTTAAAATATTTCTTTTGTCATTATTCAATAACCAATATTTATTGACGTGATACTCCAATAACAACTTGAATTAGTCTTTTGTTACGTTTTTGGAGGAGAACATGTTGAAGCAAAGAAGGGGAGACAACTAGTTGAGCTAGCCAAATGTTGTGTACCTAAATACCTAATGGTCCAACAAGGCTATATTATTTAATAATTAATTTCTATTTGAATTATGACTATGATGATTCAATAATATATATTATATATCTCACACAATACTAAATTTCATTAATCACACACAATCTACAAATTAAATTAAACAAATTGTGACAAATCAACCCAACACTAAGGATGTGCTTGGCATGTTAGAATAAAGAATCAAACCAACACAAAATGGAATTTGGGTTTTATTCACTTTAGTTTGAGTCTTTTCAAATATATTTTATTATAAAAATGCCTTTTTAAAAACTAGAAAAGTGAAATAATTTTTATCATTTCAACAAAATTAAACAAAGATTTTTTTTTAAGTAACATGTAAAAAGTGATTGTTATCTCTATTTTCTTTTTTAGCAAAAAAAAAAAAAAACATTGAATTAAAATTATTGTAAAAATCTCATAAAAACAAGAGTTAATACATGAAATGATCTATTGATTATGCCATAATATTCAAATTAATTATCAGCTATCAATTTATCCAAAATGAT
>VALG01010230.1:0-20592 GCA_009835305.1 Ipomoea purpurea
GCTTGAGGGAGAAATGTAAAAGTTTCAAGTTATTTGTCGTCAATAGGTGTAAGATTAGCATTAATTATTCTTTCCTCGAGGCACACATAATCATCAGGGAACTTTTGGATATATATTAGACCGCTAGAAGTCACTCAAAGAGAATTCTCACCCAGTAATGCTAATCAATAAAGTTTATCTCATAGCTCAGCGAAAATTAAGGATAGTTTATGTATTATGAATAGAAAGATCAAGTGAGTTGAAGTTAATATCTCATAATGGATATCATGGAAATTCTCTTTAAAGTGCTGAATATATTTGTATACGCTATTGGGTAGGAACCTCCTGGCATAGCGTTTTTTCTCTAAAAAATCCGAAATATATAATAATAACTTCCCAAGGTCTAGTTTTTGTTAGTACTTTAATTTTCATGTATTTCGTTTTACTATATGTTAATTAAGCATTCAATCAGGATCAAATCCGTGAATTATATACGACAGAGAAATATTGTCCGAAACACAACGTAAAAATAATAAAAATATTAGAAAAACAAAAATTGAGATGACGAACAAATATAAAAATAATTCAGTGCGTTTAGGAGCTTGTCCAGAAATTAAATTTACAATTTTCTTTTAATTTGTGGTTCTTAGATAACATTTGTAAACTTACACATCGGCTGTATATCCTTTGTTCAATATAAATATTATTGGAGATAGTTATTTTCAAAGATAAAATCCAAGTGATAGAGACCTTTTGACATTTTATAACCGTTGTGGTGATTTTGTCGGATTAAGTTAGTCTAGGCGCAATGAGTATGCCAAATTACATTTTATATCATTTTCGATCCACCTTCTCTATTTTATCATTATTTTCAATAGGTCTAAGATAAGATTAATATATATAAGTCTAGACCATTGAATCAGGTAGAAATTTTTAGAGATAAAAAGAAACAGAGGAAGAATGCATGAGAAATAGAAGAGAGGATATCAATGCCTAAAATCAGATTTGTTGGAGAAAATGGACAAATTGAAGAAGAAAGAATAATAGATAGAGTAAAAATCAAACGTCAAGCTGCTAAATAAGATATCCCAGAGAATTTTCGGGAAGAAAATTACGAATTGAACGAATGCATGAATTAACTTGGATGATCAAGGCATCTATGGAAACGAAAGGAGTACATCAAAGAAGATTGGGAGATTTATCAATGAGGGTACGGACGAAGTGGAGATGCTTGATTATAATTATGTAAAATGGCTCAAGTTTTGAAACTCACCATCAACAATTTTAACAAGGTAAAATTTGGAAGTCAAATTAATGGTAAATCTGATGGAGACATGGAGCGCTAGTCATACGCTAAGGGCGCCGATTACAAGTGAAATATTGGGTGGCAATTGAGAAGCAAGTTGGCACTTGGGACCGATTTCATAGCAATTGAAATTGGGAGCTAGTTTCGAATCAATTGAGTGGGAGTCCAGTTTACAGAGATAGAATTCATATGATCTTGAGAGCTAGTTAGATCAAATTGGGAGCTAGTTCGGAAACAATATCAATTGGGAGCAGTTCAGAGAAATTGAATTGGGAGCAAAGTTTCAAGGAATTCAATTCAAGTTGGGAGCCATTGTAGTATGGGATGTGCAAGATTGGGGACCAATTAAAGGGAAGACATTGAGGAGCGTGATTCAAGTTGGGAGCCATTGTAGTATGAGATGCAATTCAGATTGGGGACCAATTAAAGGAAGAGCATTGAATTGGGGAGCAAGTTTTCAAATGGAACATTCAAGTTGGGAGCCATTTAGTATGGGAGCCAATTCAGATTGCGGACCAATTAAAGGAAGACATTGAGGAGCGTGATTCAAGTTGGGAGCCATTGTAGTATGGGATGCAATTCAGATTGGGGACCAAAGGAAGACATTGAGGAGCAATTGAATTGTGATAAAATTCAAGAGAAGTCCAATTTCGAAGATGTAATTGAAGCACCAGGAGATTGGGGACCAATTAAAGGAGACATTGAGGAGCAATTGAATTGTGATAAAATTCAAGAGTAGTCCAATTTCGAAGATGTAAACTCTCTCGCTGACAGGAGAATGTTGGGAGCCAATGTGCATGTCAAGTCAATTGGGAGCATTACAGGAGAAATTCCAAATTGGGTAGAGCCAATTGACATGGGTGATCAATTACAAAAGGAGAAAATTCAAATGGGTGGAAGTTCAAAGCCAATTTGAGTATCGGACACCCAGACGTTGAGAATGAAGAAGATGAAGCAGGAACTTTACAGTGAAAAATTCTCACAAGAAAATACTTAGATACAAGGGATAAAATGAACGATTATTTTTGAATCCCAAAGGTACATAGGACCATGTTTAAGGCTGATACAGAGAAGCCGTTTAACCAAACAGAAAACCAGATATTTCTACTCAACGTTAAAACAGAGGAATATCAGATGGAGTTTGGAAAGCCATATTACAATGGAGATGAAGATTCTTCTCAAACGGCAGCTTATTCTTTCCTGGACATTTTTGCAGAGTTAAGATAGAAATCTCTGACATGGACACGTTCTATCCAACGGACAAATTCCCCATCACCGGCTATAAAATGTGAAGAGCCCTCTCGACCTTGCACACTCGCCCACGCGGAGCGACCGATAAGATTAAGGGGAACGACAAGAGCAGACTCATAAGAGCAAAGACTAAATCCCAATTGGTGACAGAGCATACCACAAATCTTCAAGTGAGAAAGTGGAAAAAGAAAAAAAAAACTCAGAGAGCTTCAAAGCAGAAATTATCTCTGAGAGTTCTTAAAACATCGAGCTAAACAGAGCCATAGAATCAATGCTTGTTATTGAGTCATCAAAAGAAGGCAAACACTCAGCATCGTTTCAAGAGAAACTCATATCAAGAAGTGTTTATCTTCATCAAGAGACCTGCATCATTGAAGATCTACTACAGACGTCCTCAGAAGTGTGGAAGCAGAAACAAATAGATATTGAGCCAAAAGAGAGAGGAGGGAAAGATAGCACGGAGCTAGGAATCCTGGAGTTGTCAACGGAGCTGTGGAGATCGAAGCAGCAGTGTTCAGGAGGCACTGGGCGTGATTGGTGTGGCTTAGTGATCAAAGCACCAGATCACGGATACGTTTCTAACCGAGTGTGGAAGACGGGGGGAAGTAACGCGGGTTAATCCTGGGATAAGTACGCGGCGACTGAAACACGAAGCAGCAGAAGAGAAAGAGATAGAGAACTAGGGCGTGATAGTGCGGGCTTGTGATCAAAGCACTAGACCGGATTACTCATTGATCTTGGAACAAGAAGTGGTAGATATAAGTGAATATACTCTTGGAGAGAAAGCAATGGAGTAGGAGGACTTACACACCACCTCGGCGAACCACTATCAATTGATTGTGTTCTTTACTGCTTTCTGTTACTATACTGCTCTTTACATATTATTCTCTCACGAAAGATACTATTCATCACAAGATCATTCACACACACTTTATCGTTATTTAATTTCCCGCTGTGCACCATAAACTCTACAATCTAGTTATGAGTTTTTGTTTATCTTTGTCTTAGCCATTTGTTGTGCATAAGATGCGAAAAAGTTTGAAAGTCATATTCACCCCCCCCCCCCCTCTAGACTTTCACCTTACCTCTTTTTGGGACCAACACTTAAATAATGTGTTCTTGTGGGCTATTATATAGGACTTCTTAAAATGTTAGTTTCCCATCCATTATTGGTGAAGTACTTTCTTAAATTTGTGGGGTAGTGGTCTTAATAGACCGACCAGAATATATAAGTACACACTATCCTTGAATTACTGATTAGTAAAAGTTGAGTTAATAGTTGATAGGTGGAAAAAATGGTATCACAGTAGATTTGAGTAGTAGGCAAATCAAAGGTGGTCTACATTAGCAGCGAATACCATGAATAATGAAGTAATATAATATTCTTAGTTGTAAGTTAACTTCTTATTGTGTGTATATGCTACTTGTCTTTATTGCCTGGTTGAGGTCAAAGAAAATCGTTGTATAGACGATGTTATTAATGACTTAATGATCTGGTCTTATTTTGTATAAATGTTTTTAATTGTAGGACGGAATACACAGCACGACGTGATACTGTAATGCAAGAGGCGGAAGGTCAACTAACCCACCAGTTATAGCAATGTCACAAATGTATGTGGATTGTTGGTGGGGTAAAAAAGCAGCGTATTTATGGCTTAGAGAACTAAGTCATCTGCATTTATCAGCGGGAATAGCTGTAGTTCATGCTGACTACTTCACAACTTCAACAAGATGCAATGAATGAGATGATGAACGAACAGTTAGAGACATGCGAGGTGAGATGGAAGCTAAACTACAAGTTGAAAGAGCTGAGATGGAAGCTAAACTACAGCTGAAAAACTAGATGGAAGCTAAAGTTACAAGCTGAAAGAATTGAGATGGAAGTTAAACTACAAGCTGAAAGAACTCAAATGCCAGGCTCAAGTGCAGACTCAAATGCAAGCTCAAATTGCAAGTTTGATGGATGAGTTAGTTGCGTCGCAATGGTATGCTATCCAATCCAAGTACTTAAGCTCAACAATCGGCTAACTCAAATGCTGAAAACTTAGGAGATGATTAGATTATGTTTTTTTTTTTTAATATATTTGGTACTTGTACTAATGATGTAATATTATATACTACAATACTTTTGTTGTTGTTATTCACTTTGAATGCTTTAATATAGTATATTTTATAATTATAATATTCAAGTAGTATATTATAGCCTTAATCCGTGTTTCTGATATTAATTAGCGGGTACAATTATTTTATTAATTTTAAAATTTAGCGACAGATAAATATGGTAGTAAGGCAACGAAATAGCAACGAAAAAATCCGTAGTTAAATTTAGCGACGGATATTTTTGTCACTAAGTTGTAGTTAAATCACATTAAATTCAAATAATAATAAAATTCTAGTGACGGATAATTACCGTCGTTTAAATTAACGACGGAAAATAGCGACGGTCTTGTCGGTCGCTATTTGTAGCGACAGAAAAATTCGTAGGTAAGTCGTTGCAAATGTCGTCGCCGTTACGTATTAGTAGAAGTGCAACGACGTTTTTTTTTTTTTTGCTTTAGCGACGGAATTCGGTCGCGACCGAATCTTCGGTAGTTTTTCGGTCAGTCTCTTTCCGTCGCCTAGTAAAATTTAGCGACGGATTTATTTCGTCTAACGATGGACACTTCCGTCGCAAGATTGAGCGACGGAAAAATGTTGTGTCACTAAAGTCTAGTGACGAGGGTTTTAGCTACGGACGAAATCCGTCGCTAGTCGTCGCTATATGGTTTAGCGATGGAATTTCCCCTATTTAGCTACGGAAAAGTCCGTCGCTATTTTAGCATTTTTTTGTAGTGTAATCTTATTAGCAGACTTAACCTTGAAAGGTAAACTAAGCCAGCGGAATAAACTTACTAAACAAACTTAATAGTGGTGTCACTGCCACGATCACCCTTCACGGTAATTGCATAGGCAAAGGTTAAACAAACTAAACCATTCAAGTCTTGCTAACATTGAAACAAACTAGGGGATAAGACCCCGGTGTCCAGCACCATCAAAACAACAGGGTAAGTCAACTACAAGTCTCAAAACATTCAACATGAGTTTAGACTACAACTAGCTATCTATGCTAATCTAGTCTAACTCGTACTCTCTCACGAACTGGGTCCACCTGAAAGGGGTTATCAAACAAAAAGTAAAAAAGAAACCCGTTAGCACGAAGCTAAGTATAATGTCACTCAACCCTGTAAAATACTATAGTATATACTTTTCGAAAAAATTTGCTATACACACTTAGATAAAGTATTCTCAATCACTTAAGAAACATTTAAACATGCTCAACAGGGTTTTTATATGCTTGCAACCTAATTATCAAATATGCATACTTTCTCAACATTTAGCTCATTAACAATCTTATGCTTTCACTTACATATCTTATCATGGCGATATACACTAATCATGCTCAAACTGATAGTTAATAATATACTTAAGCTCTAACAAGGAATCTCATTCTAACATATATCTCAAAAAACAACCTCATATCATCATTTATCTCAATGAACAATATCATGTTATCATATAACTCAATAAGCAATCTCATGCTATCATATAACTCAATAAGTAATCTCATGCTAACATATATCTCTATAAGCAATCCCATGATATCATATAACTCAATAAGCAATCTCATGCTAACATATATTTCAATAAGCAATCTCATGCTAACATATATCAATAAGCATTCTCATGCTATCATATATCTCAATAAGTAATCTCATGCTATCATATAACTCAATAAGCAATCTCATGCTAACATATACTCAATAAGCAATCTCATGCTATCATATAACTCAATGACATTATAAAGTCATGTTTCTTATCATACTTTCATGCAACACGTGCAAATCATTTAATCATGCAATAAGATGAACATGATACTTTAGTATAAGTATAGATAGATATACGTATACACTCTCACTCTTAAAAAGAAATACTTTTTCTATGGAGGTTTCTTAGAGTCACAATGACTCGCTTTTCTTCACTTTCTCTAGAGTCACATTGACTCACTTTCTTTAGAGTCGCAATGACTCGTTTTTCTCCTCTTGTTCAATCTTTCTCATACTTCTCATTTCTCATTTTGTGCGAGGCAGGTACTCTGTCATAGCGAAGCCCTAGCGTACGGTGCAATCTCGTGCATCCGCCACATCCGTATCTACGGAACCTCTAACTCGTGGGGGGAGGTAGGACCTTCACGACTCGTGAATGGACCTATACATGCCGGAAATCTAGTCGGCTTAATACTCAACTCGCCACAAAACCACTCTCTTGGTTCTTAATCTTTCTTTCTTGCTTGTTTTCTTTAATTTCTTTGTGGAATCAGGTATCGTACTTTTAGTGTGCACACCCCCCTAACCAGGATTCCAAGCCCGGCGGGTTGTATCCAACCTAGTAACTCGGGAAATCGACCTTGTTACATGGTAAATCTGTCGACTCGCAATGTCCGTTCTTTTCTCAAACTTCTTGCTTTCTCTTTTCTTCCGAAAAGGACATAGTCCTAACGTCCTCCAAAACTAGCGTGTAAATGAGCCGAGTCGCTCGTGAGCGCTCGGTCAACGCTCGACTCGAACTCGGTCAAAATCGAGCTCGGCTCGAGCTCGAGCAGCTCGTGATTAAACGGACATGAGCCGAGCTTATGTATTGTTGGCTCGCGGCTCGACGAGCCGCTCACGAGCCTTATAATATAATATATAATATATATATATATAATTATATTATATTTTAGTATATAAAAATAATAATTAAGGGAGGGAAATTAAAATAGTTTAATAGTTATGTATGGATAAAAGTCATAAAATAAAGTAATTTAAATTTTAAATCAAACAGGTCAAATTCGATATCAAAATTGAGCTCAATTCGAACCTAAATTCGAGCTCGAGTTCAAGCTCGAATTCGAGCTTGAGCTCGAACAATCGAGCTGCTCGAGCTCGCTTGACAATTGTCGAGCTCGAGCTCGAGCATCAGTTCACGAGCTCGAACGAGCTCGAGCTTGAGCTCGAGCAGTGCTATCATTAACAAGCTCGAGCATGAGCCTACCCCAGGCTCGGGCTCGACTCGGCTCGTTTAAACCCCTATCCAAAACACTATTTTCTCTACAATAGATAGTTAACCTATATATCTCATGCAACTTCTTTCTCATGCAATTTGTTTCATTATGCAACAATATCTACTTAAGCAAGCTCATGCACATAAATCTCAAGCAACTTCTCTTCTCGCACATTAGAAATCAAATATCATGTAACTTCTCAATGGAATTAGATAATGATTTTCCAAAATAGATATAGGTTTTTGAAAGAATACTTAGGCTTACTTAGAGCCACTTATGCACTTTAGTTCATGATATACTAAACATGCTCTTCTCTATAAGAAACTTCTCAAATTCTCTTTGACTATAAGTCAAGCAAACAATATGCTACTTCATGCTTATCACTTAACACTTATCAAAACTTCTTAACAAACACTTAGCAGTTATTGAACATGATCTTTAAACTCAAATAGATATCAAGCTCTAATATTTCACTTTGCTGGAAAATTAAGTTCATGCACTGTACAATCAAATATCTCATATTCTTGACAAAATTCACGATAACTGACAATGGTTATTTAAGCATGCTAATCAAGCAAACTTGGCAAATAATGATCATGCTCTTTAATTCAACAATCAAATAATGGTCATGTTTCTCATTTAAAAAGCTAAGTCTAAACACTTCACATTTTTCCTTCTCTGTAATTTGTACATACTGCATATCAATGGCAAAACTCAAACACAAAAGCTACTGTAATTTGCTCATTACTACTCCAAAATCAATGAAATCAAATTCTACTAGTGCGTCGTACTATCACAAGTGTCCAAGCCCCAAGGGCCCGCGAGTCCTAGTCCGAAACGACACGTAGCTGAGCCACAAGGGTTCGCCACTACACTGCTTTATAGCCTGGCGGGCTTGTGATGGGGCTTGGGAAGCCCAAGTTGCGGTGCATGGCAATGGACCTTGCCATGGTCCGCCTCTCAACGGGGCTTCCCAACGGACCTTGCCAGGGTCCATTGGTGAGCTCCGCTGGGTGATCTGGTTTGTGCACCAGACGCCTTCCTCTTCACCTAAAATCAAACCAGATGCAACCCAAACACTTCTAAACCTCAATAATTCGATCATAGGTCAACAATAACTCAAAAATAGCTCAACAACAACATCTATTTAACATCTCTACACATCTATTTCTCATTCTAGCAATTCACATAGTAAAAATATAGCTTGAGAATCCTTGGGTTATACCTTTTGCTTCTTCTTCTTGTGTGGATTCCCCTTTCCTCTCTACCTAGCTAGCACCACCTTCACCACCTAAACTCCTCAAACCAACCATACAAGCAAAGCTTAAGAAAGTACTCAGAGGTTGGAAGCAAAGGAGACGAAGCCTTAAGGAAAGGATGGAAATGGATGGATGAAAATGAAGTGAGAAATCTTACTGTTATTTTGCTTCTTCTTGTAATGAAAGCTCAAACTTGGTAGGGAGGCAAAGAGAGAGAATCAGGAATGAGCAAATGAGATAATGAAGCTTATAAAGGGTGCAAAACCCTAGAAAAATCTCTCATGATTGTGGATGAAAAAATAGTAATTTGGTTTGATTTTTACAAAATATCGGGCAGCATATGGTCTATCTTACAACGTGGACCATAGTCTAAGAATGAGATTTTAAATAATTTGGGGTCAAAATACATTTTTCCAATAATACTTTCTAGACAATCACTTAGTTTAGGCTTCTCAGATTTCTCCCGGTTTCACTCAGATTGACTTTTGGATCACTCAGATTGACTTTTGGATCAAAAACATGATACGCGATATATCCAAAAAAATTAGGATTTTAGATTTAAAAACAAGTTCCGGTGTTGAATTTATTTAAAGTAACTAAAAATAATTTATTCAAACACCGATTTTATCGCAAAAATTTTTATAGCGAGAAAATGGCTATTTTGGAATTTCTTAAATCGAATTTATAAAATTAAATTTTGGGTTGTCATAGAACTCGTCAAAGAATAAAGGGAAAATAGCATATAAATCGGTACTAGAACATTTCCCCTTCTTTCTATACAAATATAAACAATGCATGGCTTCAGTCTGGTATAAGATTAACTGCAGTTCTGATACATTTTTAAATACTGGCCACAAGTATTTGTATCTTCTATTCTGTTAGCCATTAGCAGATGGATTATAGAAATGTCAACATATGCAGTTACAGATGGTTGTTACAAGCAATGCTTTACTAGACCTTGATTAAGTTCTTGCAAATAAATGCTCTCCAGTTTTCAAGGATTATTTTTAAAAATTTATGTCATGATTAATTTAGCAAATTTGAAATAGGCCTTAGAAATGAGCTTGAAACACTCAACATTTAGCTTCACAATGCAACACAAAATAATGGACCTATAATTCTGAACATCCATAAGAATAATTATTGTCAACTCCAAAAATTCAAAATTGAAAAAAAAAAATCAAAAGAAATAAACAAAAACTCACAAGTAGGTCGTGCGTGCGGGAAGGTGGGAACGCGGGAACGGTACGGAAATTCGTCTGTGATCCAGTGCGGTGGAGGCTGTGCTGCGGGGCCTGTAGTAGTTGTGCGGTTGTGCTGCGAGCGCTTGAACTTCATTTGCGGAGAAGAAAGAAGAAGAAGACTAAGGGGGTGCCGTGGCTGTGAAGGGCGGTGTGGCGGTGGCTGAGCGCAGATTTGGGTGCGACGGAGAGGAGAGGCTGGGCGGGGGTTATTGGTTTAATTGTTTGGTTGTGGTATATTAGAGCCTGTGGATTTAAAAATAATAATAAAATATACCTATGAAAAAAAACAAACTAAAATGACGCATGACGTCGGTTATCTACATAGCCGACGTCATATTGTTGTCTCTTTTTATTTTTTATTTATAACGTCGTTATTAGTAAATAACCGACGTTATATGTTTTTTAAAAAAAAATTATAAATTGAATTAACTTTTAACGTCGGTTTTGTATAAACCCGATGTTAAAAGTGCGACGTTGTATGCGAATTCTATAGTATATTATATGCTCATCAGTCACCCATGTGGCTTCATACCCGCACAAACAACTTGAAACTCTTTCCAAATGTTTATGTGGTCTTCACCAGTCAAACCTCGAAAATTGGAGTAAATGAATCAAATCAGATTTTAAAGCAAAACCAACCTCAATATTTGATATTCTTATACATAGAGGTTGTTGGTTTAGATTCGTTCGGTGCATTTAATTCTAAGTGTTCTATTGTTTGGTTTGGCCATTTTACTTACAACATCCTCATTTATTGGATCACTGGTTGTGTGACACCCAAAAATCCACATTCAATCCAAGATTAATTGAGTAATTAATCCTATCTTTAATTGAGGAATTAATTCCTAAAATCCTGATTTTAATATCGAGGACTTATTTGACTAGTCAACTTCAAAGTCATGTTGTACCTTGAGCTTTGAGGGGAGTTCCCTTGTTCCTTACACTTTTTAAATGTTAATAAGGGCATTCTTGACCTTTTCACCAAGTGTTAGTATTGTAACCTAACTAGAAGACATCTTCATTTCATCCTTTACACTTTTCTAAAATATTAGCCTACCTTCTCTCTAGAAAGGTGAGTAGCTTTTCCTCCAAAGCTAAGTTGAAACCTTGTCAAGATTCAAGATTTTGCTTCCAAGATTCCAACTTTCACCTATTTGGGGCATCTAGGAGGGTAAGATCTAAGTCCACCTGCGTTTTTTGGTTCCATCTTAGATGTCTTTTTCTTAAAATAGGATCTTTATGATCTTTTGGTTTTGATCTTGAAGTGAGTTTGGAAAGTAAGCCTTGTGGGAGGCTTGTTGTGGTCAAAAGTGAAGTCTTTTAGTCTACAAGAGGTAACCCATGCTCTACTAAAACCTATTTTGCTTACCTATATGTGATTTCTTGGATTCTACTGTGTTTTGCTATGAAATGTGAGTGTTTATGCATTTTTCTTGTGAAAATGCATATCTAGAGCTTGTGTTTAGGGTTATTTTGTTGCCATTGCTTGGCATTTTCCATGATTCAAGTCATTTTGTTGTATTGGGTGATATTTGGCATGTTTTGGACTTGAATATTAGTTTAGAGATGAAAATCCGCAAAGTGTTGTTTTGTGGTACAGGGATGTACCCGCGGTGGAACGGTGGGCGGAGCCACCCGTCGCCCTACCCACGGGTACGGGCCTTGTGGGAATGTGGTTCCCGCGGGCGGAACACGGTGGGCACTACCCGTAGGTCCACCCACGGGTACACAAGTGGAGTTGTTTGGGGATTTGTTCCCCGTGTTTCTTTTGGCTTGGTATTTGGTCTTTTGACTTCCGGATGTTCTTTATGGAACTATTTGAGTGCCTCTTGATGTTTCGTATGTCTAGAACTATATCGTAGGTATCCATGTAGGACTTTGGTGTCTTTGAATCGTGGTAAGTGTTCAACATTGTGTTTCGTTGGACCGTGAAGTGTCTTGTGTGTTCCTCAGAAATACCTTTGGTTTGTCCGTTTATGAGCATGCTAGTTCGGTGTCTAAATGCTAGCATGTGTGTTGTTTGTACCTTCCGATTTGGTTGATGATAACTCGTTTATTCATCGTTGTTGTTGTTGGGCTGTGACCCAGTCCTTGATTGAGTATGTCTCATACCTTCGTTGTGATCCGTTGGTTGATTCTTGTTGAGGTGTGATGCATGTGTGGCTTTACCTGGATTGCACGATTAGTGGGTATGGGACACTAGTCATCAATGTATTGCAGCGGTCCTTTTGGTGGTCGTGACGTGATTTATGGAGTTGTGGCCTTTGTGTAAGGTTCACGTGATTCTTATGTGGCATGTGTTGCCGTGTGTGTGAACGGTACCCTCGTGTACTATGAAATCGGTGGTTCTGTTGGAGATCTATTGGAGAGGGGCCGACGGTCCTCGGAGGAATAAGGTTGGACTTGGTGTACAGGGGTTCTGGAGGTAAAGGTTGGAACTAGACATAAGGTTGGGGGTAGCCATAAGGTTGGAACAGGGCATAAGGAAGGCATATCAACTCGTGGCGGGTGATGTCACGAGGGCTTGTGTAGCCGTGGTTGTATGTTCTCTCTTTTGACGTGTGTAGTCACAAAGGCATGTGTTGCCTAGGCATGTGTTGTCGTTTGTCGTGTCTTTATCTTTGAGTTTGTTGTCCGTTGTGTCTTGGGATGTTTTTGTTGTCTGTTGTGGTCTTGGGGATGTGTTCCCGTGTTGTTTGTTGAGAGTGATGAGTCTTGAGTTGGTGTTTACTCTTGGTTTTTCACTTATATATACGTATTCCGTTTTAAAAGGATTTTGTATATATACCTATCTATGTATGATACTTAACAGGTATTGGTGGTTACCAGCATTATCGCTGACGAGCGTCGTCCCCATGTTTATCTTTGTGTTCTTTCAGGTGATGTCTAGACGAGCGCGATGTCTAGTGGCCGGTAGTTTAGTACTTTTATCCTTGCTTTGGGCCTGTGTGCCGATGTAGTATTAGACTGTTGACTTTGGGATAGTTTTGTACACATTGCAGATTTGACCACCGTACTGTTTTACCATTGTTGGTAAACGTGGCATAACACCCCGTTTTGGATTTGTTTTATCCAGATACCTTTTTATCTTCGTTGTGCAAGTGTTTTGTTGTGTTATCTGCATGTGTTAAGATTTTATAATATAGCATGTTTGGGGGGTGTTTACAGGTTGAGTTTTCCTCTTCAGAGCTTGATGGGTTATTTCTTTACTTTGTTTCTTTTCCTTAGCTGCCTTGCAACTTTCTCAATTTCTGGGATTATATTGTAATTGTCCTGAATGAGAAGAACGAGTCATGCAACACTAAGGACCACCGAAGCACTCACAATGAGTACTTCTAGAAACGATTTTAGTTCCCAGATAATGGTGCCAAAATTTGACAGAGTTATCGAAGCTCTAAAAAATTAATACTAGCTCACTCCACTAATTTGTAGTAGTGGTAAGACAAGGTCGAATCCTAAAAGAATTAATGAGTCTCATTCTTAAATTAAAGGACCAAAAATGGGGAAAATAGTTTGAAAGGAATAAATAAAATAAACTATAATTGTAAACAAGTTCAAGTATATTGAATTCTGACTAAGGAAAAGAAATGTTAAAGATATGATTTTTAGATCATTGGCTCTTAAAAATAAAGTTTAACTCATGTACTTAGCCAAAAACTAATTAGGATAGCCATAACTAGCATTTGATCTCTTGAATTAATTGATTCAAACTAAGCATTCAAACTATCAACTATTATTTGGATAAACTAGTGACGATAGTGTTCCATATTCAACCAATAAACAACATTATTACATTTTAATGGAAAATAACTAAGCTATATCACGAATTGAGATAGATACAACCTGCAACTTAGTCTTCACTATATCCTTCATGCACTAATTACATCAATATAATCAAATACAAGCTACTGGGTCTAATAGTTCACGACAATTACGGATCATAAACACTACTTAGATAGCAATAGAAAAAGAAGTAACCAACTAAGTTTTCAATTTAATTCATTATTCAACATTTCATGGAGATTTTAACGTTCAAAAAGAACATAAAATACAAGAATCAACAAGATAATGAAATAAAACCTCAATAATTCACCAACTAAAATTCATTCATAATTTAAGAAAATTTATCTAGCATAGATAAACATTATAAAATAACAATGAATAGAAAGGAACAGCTAACAAGATACATCAAAATAGCTTCCTTCTTATAGGATTGGCAAATCAAATCTTCCTTCAATTTAATGCTCAATTCAATAAGTAGTTCCCTCTAACAACTTCAATTTTCAACCTTCAAAAGTGTTTGGATTCCCTCTAAGAATGACTGGTCGATAGTTGCTTGGGCCAAAGTTCTTCATGGCGGCCCCATCTCCATCAATCGTTATGCCATGGACACTGGTGTTTACCATCCGATGGTGACACGGTCCACTGTAACAGTGTTCACCATCAAAGTGGACCAACTTGAGTGTTAGTTCTAGCGAGGAATGAGTCGGACGACAGAGTCTGATGAAGACCCAAGGAGTCGGAGAGGATCCATTCTAGGTTGATTTGTGGCAATCTGTGCTCCTTTCCTTACTTGTTTGTTATCTTTCTAGTTGTTGTTACCGTCTGCTAGCTGCTTGTCTGTTTACCTTGTGTGTTCGTTTTTGTTGCTTGTTTAGTTCAATAGTATTTTTATGGTATGGCTTGGCTTTTGAGCTAGTTTGTTTAGATCTGGTGTTGTTAGATGTTCGGTTGGCGGCGCCCTGTGTTTGGTTTAGAGTTTGATATGCTCATATCTCCGTTTGGTTAATTCTTCCAATCCTATGTACCGATATGATTCTTGGTCTATTCTTATATCTTTAGAACCCTCTTGAGTTTTTGATTCAAAAGAGGAATGTTCTTGACACTCTATGTCCATGTGTTCCATTTTCCGTTTGTTATAATTCGTCGTACCCAAGCTTCGGGGATGAAGCTTCTTTGAAGGGGGAGAGGATGTGACACCCCGAAATCCAAATTCGATTAAGGATTAATTAAGTAATTAATCCTAATTTAGTTGGTAATTTAATTCATTCAAATTCTAAAAATTCAATAGTCGGGGACTAGTATTGACTAGTCAACCCAAGTCAAATGTTGTACTAAAGCTTGTTAGTAGTTCCTTGTTCCCATACACATTTTCATCTTAG
Organism: Ipomoea purpurea; assembly: GCA_009835305.1. Classification (NCBI taxonomy): domain Eukaryota; kingdom Viridiplantae; phylum Streptophyta; class Magnoliopsida; order Solanales; family Convolvulaceae; genus Ipomoea; species Ipomoea purpurea. The sequence goes on from VALG01010230.1 coordinate 15,282, forward strand.
TACAGGTAAATAAGACATTTCCTTGGCAATAGTCTTTCAACGCATAACCTAGGAAGACACATTTCATTTCTTCAAACACCTCTCCAAAAAAATCCCTTTTAAAAGTTTCTCCCTTATTCTCTAAAGCTGATGTACTTTCTCTCTAAACACATTTCATTCTACCTTTTCCTACTTTTGCAGCATTAGGAGGTAAATCTAAAGTCCTTTTGTGTTTTAGTTTTTCTAAGTATCATTTTTATTAAAAAGTTATAATTCGTTATGGTTGTTTTTTGTTGTGTTCTTTGAAGTGGTGTAGAAAGGGGACCTTGTTAGGAGCTTGTGAGTGTTTTGATTAAGGACTAAGTCTTCAAGAGCGCTAACTCATTGCTCTAAAATTATTTTGTTTTTTATTGATGCATTCTTGGATTCTACATGTGATTTGCTATTAAATAGTGTTATGCATTGTCTTTGTTATAATTATATCTAGGTCTTGTTTTATTAGGGTTCATGTATGCATTGCTTGACTATTTCCTTCATTCAAGTTTATTTTGTTGTTTTTGGGGTGGAAGATTTCGCATTGTTTTGGACTTAATTGAGCTTGGAGGTGAATCCTGAATTGTGTTTTTATGTGTGCACCCACGGGCGAACGAGCCATAGGCTCACCCGCCACCTTCGGGTTTGGTACATGGCCGGTGGGTGTTGTACCGCGAGCGAACCACGGTGGAGTGCCATTGGTGGCTAGCCGCGGATACATTATGTTTATTGTTGTGCTGTATTTGTTTCCCGTGATTCTTTGACTCGGTATTTGATTTTGATTCCGATTTGCTTTTGGGAACGTACTTTTGTCGTATGTCTAGAACTATATTATGGTAATCCATGGTAGGTCTTGGTGTCCTTGAATCGTGCTAAGTGTTCAACATTGTGTTTCGTTGAACGTGATGAGTTTGTGTGTTCTTCGGAACTACTTTGGTTTACCCGTTTGATAAGCATGCTAGTTCGGTGTTTAAATGCTAGCGTGTGTGTTGTTGTACCTTCCGATTGGTTGATGATAACTTGTGTTATTCATCGTTGTTGTTTGTACTTGTGACCATTCCTTGATTGAGTATGGTTTCATTATCTTCGTGTGATCCGTTGATTGATTCCTGTTTGAGGTGTATGGGTGTGTGGCTTTACCTGGATTGCACGATTAGTGGTATGGGACACTATCACAAGCCTACGGCATGTGTCCTCGTGGTGGCCATGACGTGATTTATGGGCATTGTGAATTTGTGTAAGGTTCACGCTTTCTTCTATATATGCATTAACAATTGTTATCCCAGAGCATGTGGTTGCCTGTGATGATCGGTACCCTCGTCGTACTATGAAATCGGTGGTTCGTTGGGATGCTGTTGCGAGGTGGGAACGACGGTTCCCGGAGGGAATAAGGTTGGACTTTTGGTGTACAGGGCGTCATAGGAGGTAAAAGGTTGGATCTAGAATATAAGGTTGGGGGGTAGCCATAAGGTTGGGAACCGGGCATCGAGAGGCATATCAATTCGGTGAATGGTGATGTCACAAAGGCTTGTGTAAGCGTTGATGTTCTTCCTACATTTGTGACATGGTTGTCACAATGGAGGTGTTTCTTAGGTCATGTGTTGCCGATTGGTTGTGTCCATTTACTCTCTTGGTTATACACAGTCGGGTGTTACATCTACTGATTGAATAGGTAGATTATGGCCTTGAGCCCGTTCGTGTGAGTCGTTATTGCTTCTTGGGGCTTGTGATGTGTCTCCTATGTCTTCGATTGGAGGCTTGTCTTGTGTTGACTTCTGCTCTTGGTTTTGAACTTACTTATATACATATTCCATTTCGCAAATGATCTTTGATACTATATATCTTCTATGTATGATACCTTAACTTTATTGGTGGTGTTACCAACTTATTCGCTGGCTGGACCGTCGTCCTATCTCTATTTGTTGCTTTACAGTCGTTTGGAGCTTTGGAACGAGCTGCCGTAAGTAGTCTGAAGTAGATTTAATCTCTTTCCTCAATAGTTGTTTGAGGCCTGTGAGCGGAGGGTGTTGATTTGTCTAGACTTTTGTAATTGTGGTATCTGCTGTGCAACCTATGTTTGTTATACGTGTGGACGTAACAATCTTCTGGTTCTGTTTAGTTAGCTCTCTACCTTGTTTAATCTTAATGAGTAGATTATCCATTTTCTAAGTTTTAAAAGTTGTGAAAAGATCGGGGGGTGTACCATTAATGTTCTACCTTGTTTCTAGATGAGCTATTCACATTATCAACTTAATGTAGGTTATTTATATTGCAACATTAAATAACGAATATATAAATCTGCATAAAAATAAACAGAAGTACTCAGAGATTGATGCACGCAGTCGGGAGCGCTTCTGACTCTCCGGGTGCGGGCAATCTCACGTCTGCCCAATGCCACTTATAAGCATGTTCACCAAGGAGTATTACAAGAGTATAGTCAGAATGACACTCCGCATTTATCAGCTATAACCCTTCGCTAACACCTATTCAGGATCTAAAACATGTGCATGTCATAGTATTCTTCAATTGAAGCTTCAGTTTACCAGGTACTGTCTAATGCAGACCAGAATTGACAACTACAATAATAATAAACTTATACCATTTAGCTGAATTAATTAACGATAGCACTTATGTAGATATGTCACTCAATATAGCAGTTCACAAAAGATCGAGTTTTAGTTTCCTTTTTATTAGCTGTTCAATCTCAACATTATGATCCTTAGAATCCAGCATCACATTTTCCCTTCGATCCTAACTTACAGCACACCCTTCACTTTGAAATCTCAACATGTAATGCCTTTTCTCTCTTTTATAATCCAATGCTTGATCCTCCACTTAAAATAATTATTGGTGAATTAAGAAGTGGTCCAAACAAAATTTAAATAATCCCTTAAAAACAATTTTAAATCTAATAAAAGACAAACTAACTAATTTAGCAACCAACAACAGTTTTGATGTGTACTAAAATCTGTACCTTAAACCTTCGTGTAGTAATACATCAGTTGTTCTGACAGTTTGTCTCACACATGTTTCACATGCGTGATGGCTTCATTATACTTTCATCCTATTTTGCCACTTTGAGTCCAAATTGCATTAACTCTGCTCTTTTTGCCATCAGCCCTTGACTATGTTCATATTTTGCACTTCATACACAATTTTCACATTAATTGGTCAATTTAAAAAATCGCAAAACAATTCTTAATAAAAAAATTGGCAAAATATGCATTTTTAAATAGCAAAATTGAAACCAATATAATTCCTTAAGTTACAACAAAAAAATCATCCAAATCTATACAAAATCAATTCAGTAACAATTTAAATTATATCATAATCATATACGTACCATGGGATAGTTCAACAACTTTGAATAATTACAAAGAAATTAGTATCAAATAATATATTTAAGCTTCGATTACTATTTTATTATGGTGACAAGATTTTTACTTATATGAGGATGATTACTTATACATGTAGTGGAGGAGGGAATACGGCAGATGATGGAGAACTACTGTTCCAATAGATTGCAAGGATAAAAATCAGGTTGTGCGTGTACAATTCATTTAGTCCTTGCCTTATTTAAGAAATGCTTTTTGCAACAAAGCTTTCCAAATTTGCACTTACTCCACCAAGAAACAAAGCAAGTACTATTACCGCTAAATCTAATAAATGGCACACAAGAAGAAGTTGCCGTCCCTTCAAAACTTCCCCCCAAGCTATGGGGATGATGATATTCCAGCACTTTCGTATTCGATAATGAGGTTTGCAGAAAGTACGCCAAGGAGATTGAGGTGCTGAAGAGACATGGTTAAGGAGCATGTTGAAGAAGTGTTAGGGAGGTCAGCTAGCCGTGAAGCTTAACTTTATCGACCACCATAGAACGTCTTGGCATTTCGTTATCACTTTGACGAAGAGATTGACGAGATGTTTGAAGGGAGATTTACAAAATGGCTAATAATTCTAATTTTGCAGGTCGGAGATGATTTGTGCACTTGTGCATTCGGTTTTTCGATTGCTAAGAACACGGCTACAACATCTCTTAGGTAATAACATTAGTAGTGTTTGCATGCATGCTTCACACACTATAAAGTTGAACATTAAATATTAGAGTATTGGCATTCTATTATTTGAATAGTTAGATGCTAAAAAAACAGGCGCCGGTGGTTATGTATTATTTTAAAGGAAAATTGTCAAATTGGCCACCTAAGTTGACGTGTGATAATGCAAATTGGATCCCCTAAGTGATAAAAAGTTTCATTCAAGTACCCCTAAACCTTTGTAAAATTGTTCAATTTAACTCTAATATGATCTTGTTTATCAGGTTAACCTGTATGGTGGTTGAACGTGTCATTCTTATTTCTATTTTTTTAAAACAAATGTTTTATTTATTAAAAATTTAAAAATATTATATTGTAATAATTAATTAAAAATTCAAAACAAAAAAAAACCACCGGCTGTCTTCCTTCTCTCACGCGGCCTAAGAAAGACGGCCACGGCCGACGAAGGAAGATGTCGTGCCGACGGCCACGGCTGATCTTGAAGAAAGGAAGGACAGCCAGTCGGCTGTTCCGACGAATGATAGTTGGGGCAGTTTTTTGTTTGTTTTTTTAAAAAAAATTAATTATTTATTTATTATTTTTAATAATTAATTAATTTTAATAAATAAAATAATTTTAATTTTAATAACATAAAAGTATTTGTTTTTTAAAATAAATAAGATGACACGTGCTCAAACATATCAATTTAACCTTGATAAACAAGTCATATTTGAACTTAATTGAACAATTTACTGGCTTTAGGATTGAATAAAGCTTTTTACTTAGGGGACCAATTTTTTTTTGGGGCCCCCCCCCCACCCCCCTATCTACTTGATTTAGGGGGCAATTTTTTGAACTTTATACCTATTTTTTAAATTTAAACAAACCATAGCATGCTTTGTACAAAAAGACACAGATGCTGAAAGTTTAACTCGCATCACATGCATGTATTAATTAATTAATTAATGTTTCATTATAGATCAATCCAATATTCCATATTACCTTTCCACGTGCATAGGTACTAATTTCTGAATTCTTACAGGAATTTTCGAAAATTTCAAGAAAAATGAAAATTCAAAGACACACTTTCCAAAATATTGAGAGGATTGCTGAAAAAACTTATTACGACAGCTATCACATAGTAATAGGCATAACGACAATTTAACAATGCTGTATACCTTTTGCGGAAAATCATTTGGATGTTTGTTGGCCACAGCTCAACTCTAGTTTGGAAAAGCAAGTGGAGGATAGGCAACTTGAGATAC
>VALG01010232.1:0-25515 GCA_009835305.1 Ipomoea purpurea
TTAACGTTGCGAACTAATTAATAATATCTTATATACCCTACTTAAAATGATTCAATGGTTAAAAATTGTTTAAATGAAAAAAAATGATATGTATTTAGAAAGATTTAATAGTACATTCATGGATAATTTACTAGTGTTACATGTATGCACTATTATTTATTATTTTTTAAAGAATGTGAGTGCACTATTATAAAGCCTAAATTTATATCATATTATTATCTTTAGATATATTACAAATTATCAAATGTTTTAAAATGCATGATTCATAGATTACAGAAATATCATTTGTAATTCATTATTTCTTATCTAGCATCGAATCGCGTCATTTAAATTAGACATATTTAAATTATATTTAATCAAATCTCGTTAACGATGCGATATTAAAATAGTTACAGAGAGTATATTTTTATGTCGTTGAATTATAATAATTGTTATGTCAAGTTTTGTTTGATGTCATTAATTATTAACAGGATTCAAAGTTTTACTTTAAAGAAGTTATTTAAAAGGAGTTTTCAAAAAAAATATCAATATATTATTATATAATAATATAGTATATTATATATATATATATACTCAAATTATCTTCTCTTCGTCCCTATTAAATTGTCTCATTTGATTGCAGATGATTTTTAATACAATATAACAAATCGTTACTACTTTTTAGTTTGCCCCCAATACAAAAAAGTAAGTGTTTATTATGTACAAAGTACAACTGTACTTACCTCTAGCAATTTTGAAAAGTCGAAAGAGAGTAAATTGGGAAATATAGAATGATATTTATGTTCAATTTTGAAAAGAGACAATATTTTTTGGGAGCAAATAAAAAAGGAAAGAAGGACAGGATAAAAGGGACGGAGTGAGTATTGATATTCTTATTCACAAAAAGCTGAATCCTCAATTTAATTAATTCCCCACAGTTCTGACCCAACAATAGTCCAAACTCCAAACGTCCAGGCCCTCTTGTCATAACACAACATGCAAAGTGCGCGCAACCGAAGCAAGCCTTAGGCTCTATTTGATAACATAATTAGTTTATCAGTTAATTTTAATTATTTAATCATTATTAATTGTTTATTTGTTAAACAACCAAATAAGTGTTTGATTTCGTAAATAACGTATTACTCTAAAATGTTAAAATTACAAAAAGCTGCTCAAAACAATTTTTTCAATAAACTTTTTGAAAAATTCATTTTGCATGTAATCAATTATTAATTAACAACTAATTTACTAAATATCTTATAACAATCCGTTAATATTATCAACTAGTCAAACTAATTATATTAACACAATCTGTTAACAATTATTTATTAAAAAACCTCTTGTTATAAATAACATGTCTTCAATTTGGACAAGGATCTAGCTATTGCTAGTTAGTTGGTTACTTGGTTGTTAAAATGTATGCATTCGGATTTATGTTCAAAATACTAAGTTAATAAACGTGCACAAACTCTTGTTACAAGATTGACAAAAAGAATGTTAATTACTCCTCCCGTCCCATTTTATGTGTTTAATTTTGATTAATGAGTCTTGACTGAAGTTATTTTTAATTTAATTTTTCATAATATTCTTTCAAAGGCTGAATCCCAACCCTAAGGGTCCCACACCCCGACCCGACAGAGCATTTGGAAGGATGTAAATCATGGTAACTCAACTGAACATGAACCACAGAGGCTAGACATGTGCTCACTGCGCACAAGGAACCCCCCTCACTTTGAGAGGTTACTTAGCTCCCACACTGCCGCTGGTGAGACTGCGATCATGGTCATCTTCCAAAGTTTCACCTCTGTAAAATATCAAGTTTAATATTAGTATACAAAATTTATATATTTAGAAACTACACTAAAAATATTATTAAACACAACAAATTAAGTCAAATTTAAAAATAAATAAAGAATACTAAAGAAAATAAACAAAGAAAAAATAATTGATTTAACTAATGAATATTAAGTATGAATGTGATAGATAAAATAGAACTGAGGGAGTAATAAGAATCAAATGAAAAATACTATGTATATCCTCATTTCTACTCCCAATTTTTACTCTAAACACAAATTTTAATGTAGACACTTACATTAAAATTTAAAAACTACATTAAAACTTAAAAAAAATTACTCCGTAACTTATTAGTACCTATTCGAGAAATTTAAAAATATATTAAAACGCGAATCAAATATATAACTTTCTCATATGAAAATCATTATTCTTCATTCATCCACTTATTTAGAGGCTTTGTGTCAGAATAACTTAATAGAGTAATTTGTAAGAAAAAAATTAAAATAAAATAATTATTCCATATGTATTTTATTTTTAGGGAGTCCCCAACCCGTTCACATAAGATTTGACGAGAACATCGGAGATCAAATGCTAAAATTCCACCGTCGGTGACCACTGCGATGACCCTCCGACTGCTCGGTACAGTGACCGTCAACAAGGTACGACCGGAAAATTTCATCCGGGATCTAATCGCCATTGCTTTACTTTCGTTTCAATGCTAAAATTGCCCCGCCATTGCTTCATCTGAACGAACACTGATCTAGATCTATCACATTCTGTTTATTATAATTTTTTCATTTCTGAGATCCATTTTGCAAAATTGTAATTCAGCAGTCCGTCTTTTACTTCTCTGGATCAGAATTTGTTTGTTATATATGACGGTAGATTATTCAGATTAAATTTAGTTGCTGGCATGATTGCCTGGAAATGGTGTTAGGTCTTGACCCCTCATTTTTGTAAGCAATAATCTGATGTATGTGCCAGTTCTTGTGCTTACAATGATCTGTACAACTTGGTAAAAGTGGATTGCTGGCTGTAATCAGTGACAAGTGAGAAAGTTTTTATTTTTGTCTTTTGATAAGATGTGATATGTCAGCATGGTATCTCACTTAATTCTTGTAGCTGTCTGTATATCTTCACTTGCAGTAGTAGATTTTTTTAGTGAAATAATGTTAAATGATTGCTGTATTACTTTCAGATTAACATTTTGGCTGGGTTATGATAAGGTGCCTCATTTCACTTGGTAGCTTTTTGATTAATTTGGCATCTAAAGTGGAGTTGCATGGAAGCTAAACCACTATGGGGTGCCTGAATAAGCATATTGAAATGAATGGTGTATGTTCAGAGCCCAAAGGTGGCACCTTGAAAGCCATCCAGGGGTGCCTTGGCTTGTATGGTGAACTCTGAAATTGGTGCAGTTTTAGCTGTGATGAGGAAAATGTACGGTGGGGGGTTCATTATGCTGCTAATGATGACCAGTTAGAGCACTCTCTTATTCAATCCTTCAAGGAACTACGGAAAAATATATTCTCATGGCAACACCAATGGAATAATATTGATCCAATTGCCTATCTCCAACCATTTCTGGATGTGGTTCAATCTGATGAAACTGGTGCCCCAATCACTGGTGTTGCTTTGTCATCCATTTACAAAGTCTTAAGCTTGAAATTATTGATTCAACTACTAAGAATGTAGATAAGGCTTTGCATCGGATAGTTGATGCTGTAACCAGCTGTCGTTTTGAAGTGACTGATTCTGCCTCTGAAGAAGTGGTGCTAATGAAAATTCTTCAAGTTCTTTTGGCTTGCATGAAAAGTAAGGCATCAGTTTATTTGGGTGATCATCATGTATGCAACATAGTAAATACCTGCTTCCGATTGGTCCATCAAGCAAGTGCCAAAAGTGAACTGTTGCAGAGGATAGCACGTCACACAATGCATGAATTGGTTAGGTGCATTTTTTCTCACCTGTCTGATATTGAGAGTAAAGAAGATGGTTTGGCTCAAGGAAGCAGATCACATGTACCTTGAGGTAATGATGATTAACGGGGGTGCCTTTCTATTCTTTTCTCTGTGGAGGATAAATTTCAGATTTATAAATATGTTAGTGACTATGGGGAAATGGGTATTAATGCTATTTATTGAGCACTGTTCTCTTAACATTCATCTCTTGCAGACAGAATATAGTTCATTTTTAGGAATTCCTTTTTACTTATCTGGTTTGAATTAGACTGGGTAAGGGTCAGAGTTTCAAAATACCTGAATTTTTATACTCCAAAAAGAAAAATGATTCTTGATTTTACTTGCTATTTTTATCTGTGATTGTGTAGGCAAATGATTGTTGCAAGGGTTGGATGTTTATTACTACTATATTATTTTGGATTTCCACAATAAGATTTCTTTGTTTCTGTTTAACTCAAGAATGCATTTAATGGAATTATTAGGTTGGTTCGATGATGGAAGGTCAAACTTCTGGGGATGGACAATCTGACAGTGGTTCTGTTAATGCAGAATCTAATCACAAGGCACCATCGGATGAAGGTTCTGTTAATGTGGCTCCTTCAAATGTATCCTCAGACCCGTTGGCAAGCAAGGATGAAAAGGTTGGCCAGAGGAAGGAGATTGCTAATGGTGGAGGGCTTTCCATGATGGATCCTTATGGGATCCCTTGCATGGTGGAGATACTTCATTTCCTATGTTCCCTTCTGAATGTGATGGATCACATGGAAATTAGTCCAAGATCCAACCCTATAGCATATGACGAGGATGTTCCCCTTTTTGCACTGGGCTTAATTAATTCAGCAATAGAAATAGGTGGGGCTTCTTTTGGTAGCCATCCAAAATTATTGGCCCTGATACAGGAGGAGTTATTCCAAACTTTGATGCGCTTTGGCTTGTCGATGAGTCCCCTAATCCTTTCAACGGTTACTAGCATTGTTCTCAATCTTTATCATCATCTCCGTGCTAAACTAAAGCTGCAGCTTGAAACATTTTTCTCTGGTGTGCTCTTGAGGATTGCAGAGAATAAGCATGGAGCTTCTTATCAACAGCAGGAGGTTGCTTTAGAAGCTATTGTTGACTTTTGTAGGCAGCATGTTTTCATGACTGAGATGTATGCAAACTTCGATTGTGACATATCTTGCAGCGACATTTTTGAAGACCTTGCTAATCTGTTATCAAAGAGCACATTCCCAGTTAACAGCCCTTTATCAGCAATGAACACTCTTGCTTTGGATGGTCTGATTGCCATGGTTGAGGGTATGGGTGAGAGAATTGGGCATGGTTCAGTTTCAGAACCTGCTTCGTCAGATTCTGAAGAATATAAGCCATTTTGGGTAGAGGTATGCCAGACTTCAATGACCCTACTCATTGGGTTCCTTATGTGCGTAAGATGAAGCAAATTAAGCGGAAGTTGATTATTGGAGCAGATCACTTTAACCAAGATCCAAAGAAGGGTCTGGAATTTGTTCAAGGAAAGCATTTGCTACCTGCTAAACTGGATCCCGTAAGTGTAGCATCTTTCTTCAGATATGCACCTGGATTAGATAAGAATCTTATCGGGGATTTCTTAGGGAGCCATGATGAATTTTGCATCGCTGTGCTTCATGAATTTGCAAGGACATTTGATTTTCAGGACATGAATTTGGATACAGCTCTACGTGTATTTTTGGAAACATTTCGATTGCCTGGAGAGTCACAAAAAATACAGAGAGTTCTTGAAGCATTTGCTGAAAGATATTATGAGCAATCGCGAGATATTCTGGCAAACAAAGATGCTGCTCTCCTCCTGTCGTATTCACTTATAATGCTTAACACTGATCAACACAATGCACAAGTTAAGAAGAAGATGACAGAAGATGATTTCATCCGTAACAATCGGAGAATTAATGGAGGAAGTGACTTGCCTCGAGAGTTCCTGTCTGAGCTATACCACTCCATACGTGAGAATGAGATCGCATGCTGCCAGATGCAGGTGCTGGAGCCTCTGCTATGATGCCAAGCTATTGGATTGGTCTAGTTCACAGATCAAACCAAACTGCACCATTTATAGTGTGTGATAGGAACCTTACCTTGACAGGCATCTCTTTGCATATTGTCTGGGCCCACAATTGCTGCCATCTCTGTGGTTTTTGATAATGTGGAGCAGGAAGATGTTTTGCAGACCTGTGTTGATGGATTCTTGGCCATTGCTAAGATTTCAGCGCCTATAATTTCGATGAAGTTTGGATGATTTGGTTGTATCACTTGCAAATTCACATCTTGTTGCTTCCATCCTACTTTGAAGACTTTATTCTTAAATACGGAGATGACAGTAAGGCGAGAATGGCAACTACAGCAGTCTTTCACCATAGCAAATAATACGGTGACCATATTCACACTGGGTTGGAAAAATATTTTGGATTGCATTTTAAGTTTGCAGAGATTAGGCCTTCTTCCTTCTGTCTTCTAGTGATGCAACTGATGATCCGGAATCTTCATCTGATCTAGATCAACGATCTCTGTTGTTTCCCCACGGAATCCAATATTCCTTACGAGCCTTCTACTAGGAAGCCGTCTGGTTTAATAGGCCGATTTAGCCAGTTTTTATATCTAGATACTGAAGAGCCTGTACCTCAGCCAAGTGAAGAACAGTTGCTGCTCATCAACTCATTCTCCAAACAGTACAAAGTTGTCACATTGATAACATATTTGCTGAGAGTAAATTTCTGCAAGCAGATTCCTTACTGCAACTTGTTCGGCACTCGTTTCAGCTGCAGAACAGCCTCGCAAAGGAAATCACGTTTGGAAGATGAAGGGACTGCAATATTTTGTTGGAGTTGCTGGTTGCAATTTCTCTAAATAATAGGGATAGGATTATGCTTCTTTGCAAGATGTTTACGAGTACATAGTCAGTATAGTCCAGTCAACTGTAATGCCTTGTGCTCTGGTTGAGAAGGCTGTTTTTGGGTTGCTTCGCATCTGCCAGCGGTTACTTCCTTACAAGAGAACCTAACCGATGAGCTTCTTATGTCTCTGCAACTCGTATTGAAACTCGATGCCCGGGTTGCTGATGCATATCTGGAACAGATCACCCAGGAAGTCATGCACCTTGTGAAAGCAAATGCCACGCAAATACGATCTCACACGGGTTGGCGCACGATCATTTCGCTGCTTTCAATCACAGCTCGGCATCCAGAAGCATCAGAGTCAGGATACAAGACACTTTCGTTTATCATGGCTGATGGGCCCACCTGTTGCCTGCAAATTACGTCCTTTGCATTAACGCAGCCAGGCAGTTTGCAGAGTACCGAGTTGGAGATATGATCAATCTGTAAAATCCTTGGATCTGATGGCGGGTTCGCTCGTAATGTCTCGTGAGATGGTCTCAGAAGACGAAGGAAGCGCTAGTGGAGGAGGCGCCTTAAAAATGTCTCAGGATATAATGGGAGATGTGGCTCAGGCTGGTACAAGGGCTAAGAAAAGTATGCTTAGACTCTCGAGAAGTAGTCAGGAATCACGCAATTTTGGCGTTACAAAGGTGCTTGACAGAAGTGGATGGAATCCATATTCCAAACGACTTGTGGTTGCTAATGCTTCAATCAAGTGATTTTCACGTTACTGATGACTTGCTCGAAATCACACATCAGAATTCGATGAAGGATTATAGCATTGAAGGGGCGATCGTTTTGTCTCTGAAACTCATGTCAAAAGTCTTTTTGCAGCGCCTGCAGGACCTCTTGCAGTTGCCATCTTTCTCCGCACTATGGTTAAGGGTTCTCGATTGCTCGGAGAGATGCATGAAGGTAAAATTTCGGGGGAAACGAAGCGGGAAAATCCCTGAACTCGTTCCAGAGCTCCTCAAGAACACTTTGCTCGTCATGAAGACCAGTGGGATTCTCTCACCCGGTGACCTTACAGAGGGCGACAACTTCTGGCATCTCACATGGTTGCACGTAAAAAACATAGCCCCATCTCTTCAACCAGAAATTTTCTCCCCAATCGAACTAGAGCAAATCCAGAAGCAGCAGCATATCCAATCAGGACTCCGTCCCCTGCCCGATGCAAGCATTCTAGTTGCATCAAGTGAAACCACAGCGTAAAAGGTACCAACTTCCAAGATTCAATGTGAAAGTTTGCATACATACATTCTCTTTATTAGCGGTTTAGCACCCACCCCCCACCCCCCTTCCATGGGTAGTTAAAAGAACCATACTAGAAAAACATGTCTCCTTTTTGATCTGTAAGTGGAGTAGGAGAGGATTTGCCTCTGTAAAAATGTTCTATTTTCTGCAAATTGAAACAAAACTCTGTAAAGTACACTAGCATACTACAAATGGCTTATACTATGTTATTCATCTGACTTGTAAAGATTCTTACAAGCCTCACCCCTTTTGATTTCAGTAAAATTTACTGATATTTGTGCAATGCTGATCTCACTTTTCCGCGTTGTCGTCGAATGCCAATGTTAGTCAAGTTAGTTTCTGAGTATACATACAATGAAACATGCCAGAATACTCTTGAAAATGGCAAAAGTTGTAAAGTTTAAGAATGTTCCAGGAGGAACTCTGACAAAAATCCTTCCATGGCTGCTCTGCCATTGATGTTCATCACAGCCTCAAAAGGAAGTGGAAAGAAGACTCAGAATAGTTGCTGCCATGGATTTCTATCATATATATATATGTATATATATATATATATATGGATTAGGGGCTCAAAAGCATAGGCAGTACTTCTGCAATCCTGTTTGTGGGAAAGATTGCACATATTACATTACATTAGCACATCATATCAAATGTAATACTTCTCTGAACAATATCAAAGATTGAAATACCATCTAAGTGCCCTTTTTTTAGGGTGAAGAGAACACACAACACTACTGGATAGTGTGTATTGAGTAAACCATATTCCTATGCAATAATTTGCAATTTTTTAAAAGAGTAATAGTAAATTCATCTTTTTAATTGACATCATATTTTGTTTTGTTTTGTTTTTTTTTAGTTGACTATGAAGCAAATTCTTATTTGGAAAAAGGGTTAAATTGGCCACTTAAATCAACCGGATAGTGTTTTTTGGGTCCTAAAAAAGTTTCATTCAAATTTTTTAAACCGCTAAAATTGTTTAATTCAAATTGACTTTTTAGCCCGTTAATTCATGTAAGTTTGACACGTGATATTTTTTTTTAACTTGTTATTTATTTAAGAAATTTAAAAAAATAAATTAAAAGAGGAATACAGTCATCGGCTGTCCGATGACAACAGATGGTGGTTACGTTGTCTCCATTACGAACAACCATGGCTGCCTAAGAAAGATGGATGACCATCTAAAAAAGATGGTCATGGCCATCTAAGAAAGACGGTCATGATCATATAAGAAAGACGACCATGGCCATCTAAGAAAGACAACCAGGTTGTCTTCCAGATCTGGAATGAGGGTGGCGACCATGGCTGTCTTTCTTAGACAGTCATGGTTGTCTTCGTCGGACAGCCACGATTGTTCGTTACGGAGACAGCCACCGGTTGTTCTCGCCGAACATTCGGTGGTTGTATTCCTCTTTTAAGCAATTTGTACATTCAGTTCATTTTTAATTCTTTTATATGAATCAAATGTGTGTAAATTTCTATCCACTTTTAAGATGACTAAAGAAATCAATAAAAAAAAAAAAAGATGATTTTCCAGCCGTGAACAAGTCCCCTTTTAACCATTTTCCAACACAAAGACACCCATGCATTTGATTGAATAATATTTCCATATACGGACATACATAATTGTAGATCAGAGAGAGAGAGAGAGAAAAAAGAAAAGGAAAGGAAAAAGAAAGATGAAGATAGAATGAGTTGTAGGTATTTGGATTGCGTGTCCAAATTGATGTTAGAACATATATAACAACATAGTACCAAACATGGTTAGGGTTGTGGTCCAAGTTTGATTATATTGCTTCAATTAATGCTTGCACGTTAACGTTAAAAGTTACATTAGGCATTTGTCCCAATAGAGGTTTTGGGTTGGTTTTTGAGAAAATAAATTCTATGTGGAAGTGAGAGAGAGTAATTTAGGTCTCTGTAAGAAGGTTTTGATTTTTGTCAGATGTGTGGATCCCACCAAATCAATCAAACGAAGGCTCTCATTTGAAGGATCACAGTTATGCCGCTCGATCACAGACACATATGGTAAACCTCACTCGATCATGCATAATAGACTTCTAGTACGACAATTATGCTACACACTTAATTACCCTTTTCGAGTTTGTCATACACATTTTTGAATTGCTTTAACCTAGCTTGCATCTTTACCCAAACTTCGGAAATTAAAATTTATATATTTTGAGAGATTTTTAAAAAAATTTAAGGAAAAAACATATTTTACATTGTTTGATTGAGGAAGAATATATTTAAATATAAAATTATACTTATAATGAAATCAATGAATGCTTGCACGTTAACGTTAACGCTAATAGTTACATCAGGCATTTGTCACCACTTCATTTCCAACGGAACATTATATTTTCATGTTGTCTCCGCACATATATCCAAGACGCCGCCGCCGCTGTCTGTCTCATTCCAAGACGGCGGCGCCGCCGCATATCTCATCTCTTCTCCTTCTTGAACTTGCCGTAGTCCGCCACCAATCCATTATTTACATTCCTTTCCATGCCCTCTCCTATTGTCCTCAGAATCTGTGTAATAAATAAACACCAGGAAAAAAAAATTAATTCAAGTTTTACCTCTACTTAAAATTTACATTATATTTCTAGAGTAGAATTATTGGTGGAGTTTTACTTTGAAGTTTTTTTACAACTTTTTGGATGAGATAAAAATGGTTTTAAATGAATGAGTTAAACTAGCTAACCAGTTGTGTGAGTTCATTATGAACATGTTGAGGGATGAGAGCAAATGCGGGTGGTGGAGAAAAGGTTATGCTCATCAAAAGATGGCCTTTAATCCTTGTTCTTGATCCCTTTCTGTCTGGGTATACCACTCCTTCAACCCCCAGATTGAATTGTGTATGCTTCATCAATGAATCCAAATCTCCCTAAGCTCCGATTTAACCTGCATTATATATATGCATGGTTACATTAGCATATATATATATATATATATATATATATATATATATATATATATATTAACTCTAGGTTAATAGTTAAATTGCACATTATATACTTGATATGATCTACATCACACACCTCAACCAAAATAATTATTATTATAATAATAATAAACTTAATTAACTTGGGGCCGGGCGGCAAGCCCAACCAAGTCGGTTATATTTGTTTGATAAACACAAGATTCTAAGTTCAACTCATAGTGAGAGTGACATATTCATCTTCTTAGTACTCAACTCCTTGCTGTCTAGGGTCACAAATAGCACGATTTGCCACCAAGGTTGAACCCCAACTCTAAGGGCCCACACACTCCGACCCAATAGAGCATTTGGGAGGATGTAAACCATGGTAACTCAACTGAACATGAACTACAAAGGCTAGATCTTTGCTCACTGGGCACAAGGAACCCCCCTCACTTTGAGAGGTTGCTCCCACATTGCCGCTAGTGAGACTGAACCTTGGTCATTATTCCAAAGTTTCACATCTATAATCAGTTGAGCTGCTATACCATACATTATATTCTTGAGTAGTGCACAAGAAGTCAAGAAGTGAAGAAAGTGATAGCAGGTTCTGCACCCACTACTCTCCTGACATAAATAATTGTACGTATAGAAAGAAAGACTAGAAATAATTAATGTAACTACATAAGGTAGTGAGGTGGTAAAATATAATGGAGTCTTATATATGTATAAAAGATAAAGAGTAACTTCTTACGACTTTTAACTCGAGCAGCTTGGAAGTGTTGGGCGGAATGCCGGAAGGGTATCCTATCCCTTTTGTCTTGCACCGCAGTCTCATATGAACCACCGGCGTGGCGGAGAGGAACATGAAATCTATGGGCGCCATGTATATCCTCCATTTCTTCCTGCCATGCAAAACATGCAGTATATATAATAATACCATGTATTATTTAATGAAAAGTTACACTTAATTCATTGTTCAAATGTACGACGTAGATTAGATGTTTATATATACCTCGTTAATTTGTTCAGGTTTTCGCTTCTCGTAAGGACATAAGGCTTTCAGAACTCTGGGCTTATCCTCTAGATACTGGTCAAATGAAAGCCTGCATTACATTTTGTACGTATATACATTCAAACTTATGGATTGTTACAAACCGACTTTTTTTAAAAATGACAAATAAAACAAGAAACAATATATGTTTACTAATTTTAAACATAGATACATGATACCTCGGCTGATTCATACAAGGGAATATCGGTCTTGACTCTGTAGGTGAAGGTTTGAGTGGATTGATGAGCTTTTACGATGTTACGATGATGATGGGGAACAGGAGGAGCCGAGGTAGTAGTGGTGGTGATCTGCCGCCGCGGTTCGGGGTGACGAGGTTGTCGGTGTTACAGGCGCGGCCGGGAAACCGCAATAACCGCCGGTTGGGCGGTTGTGAGAAGCGGTAGCTACTGAGAGAGCACGGCGGCGCTGCGGCGATAGAAGGGTGGCTCATTCTGCCTATACTGGGTTGATATATGGGGTGGCGCGCCGGAAAATATATATATTATATAGATTTATAATAGAAATGGAGAGATATGGGAGAATGGTAGCTTAGCTTGGCTTGGAATGAAGAATTTGATGAGTTGGGAGAAGAATGCGTGGAAGAAAGGAGAATCCGACCTTGAAAGGCACCGAACATTTCCGAAACTACAACTAATAACAAGTACCTTTTTTAAAGAATTGACTAAAAGATGTTTATAAGACAAAATTGTTGGGTGTAATTAATGGGATTATCTAACCATATGTCTAAGTCAATAATTCAAGCATTACAAATCAGCCGAATTATGAGTGATTATTGGGTGAAATTTAATTATTTAATTTTTTTTTGGTCAGATCACCTGAGGTACGACTAATTCCGGTTCGCCCAATTAAGGGACATATTCAGAGTCTCAGACTAATTCCCGCTCGCACCGTGCCTGCCCAATTAAAGGGCAAAGTGATGACCAGATTGGTTTTTTCATACGTGAGGGGGATCAAGCTCTCGACCTCTCTTAAGGGGTTCGCACCGTGCCTGCCCAATTAAGGGGCAAAGTGCTGGCCAGATTGATTTTTTATACGTGAGGGAGATCGAACTCTCGGCCTCTTTTAAGGGGTTCACACCATGCTTGCCTAATTAAAGGTCAAAGTGCGGGCCAGATTGATTTTTTCATATGTGCGGGGATCAAACTCTCGACCTCTCTTAAGGGGTAAAAGTGCACAACCACTCACCACAACCTAAGTGGTTTAAATTATTAAAATTATTAAATTGGCAAATTTGACCCATCAATATGGGCTATGGGCTGATGTGTTGGTTTGGATGGAGTAATAACCGAAGTACCGAACATAAAATATAAGGAGTACCGAACATTTTAATATAAGGTTTCTAAATTCTTATGTCCATACAGTGATACAGATATGATCATTTATCATTCTTCTCCATCCATTTTATATCAATCTTTATGGCACTTTTCCAGTCCTAATTCCCTGTACTTCGAATTGACCAAACCCCTCAATTAAAATGAAATAAATGGATGTCAAAGACAGCGAATTGACTGAATAATTATTATTATTAACAAAAAAAGACTATCTACAATTATAGAATATTCTTTTGACCACAAAAATTTATCAAATATCCTCTTCTAACAGGTAAGAAGAGGATTGATTGTTATACAGTTCTATCATCTACCCTAACCCACAATAGAGAACCAGAAATCAAAGTCTCCTGGGTAACAAGAGAAACATGAAGCACGAAGAATCAGATGAGCTTCTTTCTCTCGAAAAATGTCTTCAAATGCCATAGTTGCATAGCAGCCACACACAAGCAAACAAAGATTGACAGAAAACTGAAAGTCGCCATCTTCGAATGTTGCTCTATTCAGTACTTGCATTTCTTCCTCCCTAAACATACCACAACATTCACAAACACAAGGATAAACAAACAATCCCCGGGCGCTTTGGTGGAAATATATATATAGATATATATATATATATATGCATGATCTTACCTTTCGCGAAGATAGTACATCTCATCGTGAATGGCTGTCACCCGCGTCCAACAATTTCATAAGCTCAAGTTCCATCTCCTGCAACCAATGGCTATAAAAGATGAGCGCAGTTTCTAAATTCAAGAATCACAAGCTGCACTATGGAATGCTGCAAATCAATAAACTCGAAGGCCAAAGAGAAGCAGCAGGGAACAGAAAAAAAAAAACTACTTATTTAGCTCAACTGCTCGAGTTTAAACACCTAAGATTCCTAAGAACAAATATAAATAGCATTCCACATTCTAAGCAGGAAGATAGTTGTGCTCCTTACAATGGAAGGATAAAGAAAATCAAGAAATCTCACTCTGTTATGAACTAAGAGATTCGTTTAGTTTTTCTACCCTTTCATTCTAGGTAGTTTAATCACCATCAACTAAGCAATCACAAGTGCGAAAGAGTAACGACTAGCCACATAGCATTCATAATATGCAGGTTGAACAAGAAACCGAAGGGAGTGGGGTTAGAAACACGCACTTCTATCTGATCTTTCTTGGCAACTTTCGACCAATCCTTGGCAGCAAATCCCGTCTTCCAATCAAAATCAACGGACAATGTGAAAGGCGGCTTGTGCTCAGGCGCCCAGAAACAAGTGATATAGTTGCCACCCTCAGGTGCAGTAAACGCGAAATCACCACCATCCACAGAATCTGCATAGTGATAGTGATGACCATCTGGAGAAGTTACCTGCATCATCATCCCCATTAAAGCTATAGTCAATGTCTGAAACAGTCCAATTGAACTTATTAAAATCTGTGCAGCAAGCAGTTCCACAACATTAACCCAGCTATCTACTACTTAAGCACTAAAACAACATAGAATTCCAATACAGTGATTACTCAACCCACCACTACAAAGATAGACATTTAGTAAGAACAAGTGCAATTGTTCACTGAACTTAAAAAGTTTGCAATTTGACCTCAAACAAGCAAAAAATGTGATTTTTATGATTTCTTTTATTGCAATTTAAGTTGAAAACATTTAATTTTTCATCCCAACTAGTATGGCAGAAGAAAAAAGAGCAATTCTTAATACATACCATATAACTTATATGATAGGATTTTACCAGAAAAAATGTCTCAATTACACATATTTTACTTTGTTTCACATTTTTTAAGTTCATAGACCCAATTGTGCAGAAGCCATGACACTTATTCCTTTTAGTTAAAAGATACGGAGTAACATTTTTATGCAACCACAGCACCTCAATCATCATTCCTTGCATTGAAAAGGATTATGAGATTATCATTTCCAGGCACAATGCGAAAACCCTAATTTCACAATTTGGTAATTGTGAAGGAAGACGTTACCCGGATGGTGGTCTTGTGGGAGTCCGGCAAGGGTTGGCGTCGAGAGGGTTGATGACAGAGTACTTGCCGACGTCATGGCGTCTTTGTTGATGTCCTCCGTGATGCACTTGGACCCTCCAGACTGCAAATCAAACCGCATTGCGCCTGCGGATGCCATCATCTGCAGCGCCAATTGATCAGAATCCGATTCCTCAAACTCCCCATTGAATTCCCCAATCCTTCCGACCAAATGCGCATGAAATTGAATTCCCATCCTTCCGACCAAATGCGCATGAACAAATTGGAGCCCTCGCCTCGATCTATCTCTCCCGCTCTCATTTTGCCTTTCTTGTTTTTGTAGGTAGCATTCTTCCCTATTTACTCGCATGTCCCAGAGGTACAGAAATAGTGTATGAAATAGACGCACCCAGATTCCCCAACCGCAAGCGCTATTATAGGTACGTTATTAAATTAATTACTCCCTAATTAATTATTTTTCATGTTTATTTATTGTCCTCAATCTAGCCTTCCTTCCAATTCCTAATATTGTGAAAGATGTTTTTCATAATTGGTTTAGTAAAGTCTTAAATATTCTAGACACTAATGGAATTATGTACGCAGCTGCTATTCTATATTATATTTTGAGGGCAAGAAATGGTGCGGTTTAGAATGCTTATCTCACATTGCCAGGGCGGGTAATAGCGGCTTCCACGACTACACTACAAGCATGGCGGCAGGTTCATTCGATTGCCAACCTTCACCCACCGTCGGTGGCTGCCGAATTGCCCAACGATGCACTGCTCGTCGAAGATACCCCTGTTGCCGTAAACCACGAACTCACGTCACTGCCGAGCTTGCCAAGGAGGTACCGTGTCGACACCGGATACTGGCATGCAACGAACGGTGCAATGGTGGGAGCAATACTGTTGGACGAAAATGGGGGGGGTACATGTCGGCCTTCTGTTCACCTCTCTCGGACTGTTTTTCCCTGCTTATGGCTGAGGCGTTTGTGTGCAAAGAAACTTTATCGTGGTTGCGGGATCGCAGAGAGCAGTCTGTAGTGCTACAAATGGATTGTCTAATGTTTACAGCGGTACCTTTTCTTCCGCAAGATCACCGGTTCGGTCGTATATTGGCTATGTCATGATGGCTGCAGGAATTACATATCATCTTTTGATTTTGTTTAATTCAGTTTATTCCTAGATATGAGAATTTTTTGTTTAATTCAGTTTATTCTAATCAGACTACTGCTTTGTATTGGGATCAGGACCCACCTGATTCTATTTCAACTTATTTCCAATAAATACCACATTTGGTTGAAAAAAAAAATGATCTAGGGGTAACAATGGACAACTATATTTTTTTTTTTTAAAACTCTCTCTCAAGATTTATTGTATAACATGAATTCAAACTCTTAAACACGTCTTGATCGAGCCTATACAATGACAATTCTCCCAATAATTATTACATATGCATGAATTCAAACTCTTTACATCATGATTTTGTTAATCACATATTTTTGGGTGAAGAGGAAAATTGTTGCTACTATATGAAGGTATACATTAAGTGAATTCTAAGGTAAAGCGCACTTAGATATGTACATTAAGTAAACTCTGCTCCTTTGTAATAGCTCACAAACTATACAAGATAGGTAAATCACACTATAAAGAGTCTAGAGATGTCAAGGTGAGCCGAAACCCACATAACAAACTTTAAACTACCCTATGGTTGAGTAGGTTAAGGTCTAGAGTTTTAACCCGCAAAAAGGTAGGCCTCAATGAGCTTGAATCGCACGGGGTAGGCGCTGGCCCACGAGCTTTCCTAAAAAAATCAAACATATATATATATATATATATATATATATATATATATATATATATATATATATATATAGGCTCGGGTGCGAAGAAGGCCTCAAGTGCAAAAGTGAGGAGAAATCTGAGCCTTTGATCTATCTAGATCAACGGTTCTAAAAAGAAGAGCTCTTCTAATCTACACGACGTCATCTTCTCTAGTAAACCATCTTTGATTTACTGTATTTGCATTTTGTTCAAATCATGGAAGGCACAAAATTGTCTTTGAAAAGGCACAACAATGTGCTCTAGAAGGCTCAACAATGTGTACTCCAAAGCAAAACAATATGCACTTCGAAGGTACAACAATGTGCTCTGGAAGGCTCAACAATGTGTACTTTAAGGCAAAACAATATGCACTTCAAAGGCACAACAATGTTCTCTGGAAAGCTCAATAATGCTCCGGCACTGCTACATATACAGGACCCTTCATCTATATATCCCTTTCTTGAACATAACAGATTCCGCAAAAGGTTTGCTTGCATATATGTTATGTTGAATCTGACATTTTTGCTTTTAAGTGTGTGAAAACATATCCATATATAAGGTTAATTATGAGTATCAAATTCTCTGTCAAATCAGCCTAATTAATTCTTAATACTGGCTGAGAATATGCCATAAGGATTCTCTGTTATCCTCAAGCATCATGGGAGAATATGCCACAGAGATTCTCTGCAAATGCTTTACACATACACTCCATTCAGTTATGATTTTTTTTTTGGTCATTCAGTTATGATAAACGTAATGTTTAAGAATCAAATATTATCAAACTCATAACCTTAAAGTACGAGGGAATCATTCGAGAAAGAGGAGTGTAACACACTTGCACAGTTCAAAAGAGGAAGCAGATAACATTTGATTGAACTGGGAATAGCGAACAAGGTAACATTTGATAGTAGTGCGAATTCAACAATCTAAGTAAAAGAAACAAGCAAACCAACTAGAATGACTAAAATAGAAATGGGAAAAGCATGGAAAGGGGAAGAACAAATTGCAAGGTCAGACGCCCTATATGGTCTCTAGAGCCTGAAGAACATCAGCTTTCACGTCTTCAAAGTCCTCCACCCCGAAGCTGAATCGAACCAAGTTGTCCATGATTCCATACGCCGCCCTTTCTGCCTGAGTGAGATCCCTGTTTCCAAATGCATCAAAGATAAAATAATCAATCAGAGAAGGTGAAGATGGAGCATGCTTGATGCGTGGAAAGCTCGGGTTTTAGGATCTAATTATGAAACTATCAGACTGAGAATGTAATCTCCGGGTTGCAATATTGTGTTCAACAAAAGTTCCAGTCAGTGGCAGTGTCAGTGTCATGGGGGTTGAGGGTAGAATATGTACATACCAATAAGACATAATTGCGGGCTGGTCCACGATGCTCTCACATCCACCAAAGGATGGGGCAATGTATGGAATTTTCAGTGCGTCCACAATTTTGCAGTGGTCATCAGGTCCCCATCAATCTAATCAATGACATCCTTATTAGCTTTTGTAAAAGAAGTGTGTGAGTGAATATAAATGGTTGTCCGAAGCTTAGAGAAATACAGACCTCAAAACTGACAACACCACCAAACCCAGTCATTTGCTTCTTTGCAATGTGATGTTCTGGATGGCTTGGCAAGCCAGCATAATAGACACGTCTCACCTGCAACTCATTTTCAAGAATCAGTTGTGCTGAAACAAATTTAGAAAACGAAAGAAAGCAAAATGGAAAGAGGCAGCAGAAGCTTGAGCATTGCTCTGCAAGAAGCTTTTGTTTATTCAAAATGTCTTGTCAGTTGTCATTAAAATGAAAAACATAATTTAGCTTTCATTATATGATTACTTTGCTTTACTGTTCTTCTACTCTTGCTAGAGTGTTATGTATTTATATTTATTTAAAAAAAAAAAAAACACACACAATTCACTAATTGCAACAGTTTAAGATCCATTTGGACTAGAAAAGATCTAATTACCAATACCTTTGGATGGGCCTCTAAAACTTCGGCCATCCTCAATGCTGTTGAGTTTTGTTGCTGTACACGAAGATGCAGCGTTTTCATGCCTCGGATGATAAGATATGCAGCATTCTAATAAATCAATGAAAATTGAATGTAAGTAATTCGGTAACATAAAATTCAAGCACAAATAGCAAAACACTGTAGAATATGGAACATATTCACCTTTTATACTTCACCCATTTAAAATTATATAGCTAAATAGTCTCAAGAAAATATAGAAAAATCAAACTTCAGAACCTCAATTAAGAACACTCACAGGATTAAGAGTACCGCCCAGGATATGATGCAAGTTACGAACAACTGAAACCAACTTTTCAGGTCCACTAATGCATCCTGCCAGTACCTGCAACAAGAAACGCATTTAGCTTAGGTGAAACTGGTCAATACATAACAAATAGGAGTACATGGTAGCTAAAAACACTAGCAGTAACATCAGCATACATCATTATGTCCCCCAATGAATTTTGTTGCGGAATGCAGAACAAGGTCAGCACCGAGAGCTAAGGCCTTTTGGTTGAGAGGAGTAGCAAATGTTCCATCTATGCAAACCAAGGCACCTTTTTCATGGCAAAGCTTTGAAACCAGCTCAATGTCAACACATCTGAATAATGGATTTGTCGGAGATTCTGTGAAATAAAGGCTCACCTGAAGAGAAGAACTACGCTGGTCAATAAGGATGGACAGTTACTTAATCTTATAGCTTTAAACAAGTTAAAGGGAAGCTTATAATGATTTCCAATACTGACTTTATTTTTATTTAATGCAGACACCAAACCATCCATATCAGCAGGATCAATGACCGTAGCCTGCATACAAAATTGATACACTTCAGAAGATTAAAAATGAACCAAAACAATGATAGAAATAAGCAAGTAGTAGTACACAGATGGGGAGAGGAAGTATTATTTTACCGTGATCCCCATTTTAGGAAGTACTGTCTCTATGAATATCCTGGTTTTTCTATAGCAATCAGTGGTTGTCACTATATGCCCACCAGCAGGGACCAATGCCAGCAACATTACAGTACTAGCACACATTCCAGATGCCATTAACAAGGTTGATTCAGCTCCCTCCAGCGCACTGTTCGAGTAAGAAAGAACCAAATGGCCTCAAAATATCAAATCACATATATGCCACCACAAGTAACTGCATCAAATAGAGAGCTGACCTTATCTTCTCTTCTGCAACAATAGTAGTAGGGTTCCCATAGCGGCCATATTCAAAACTTACACGTCTTTTCTCCTGCCAGAGATCAAATCACCAGAAACAAATTAATCCATGCAACAAACTTGGCTTACCATACTAAATGACCTTATTTTCAACAGTGCATAGCATGTTCCTGAACTAACACATACCACAAACTCAGAAATTAACCCAGCACTTAATCCTAAACTGGCTTTCCTATTATCCAGCAATCTCTACCAAGACCATTAGTTTGTGCATCTGTTTATCATGATGACAGAAATTACCTTGAAATCAATGAGCTCCGAAGTCTTGTTGAAGAAATAAGCAGACGTGTTAACAACAGGAGTTGTTATTGCATCAGTAACAATACCTCGCCCCAATCTTTCACCTGCAGAAAACAAGAATAGACTCCTTTATTACTCAGAATCCATATACACATACACAGACGTTATCTCAAAGTCTTGAATACTACAAATGAGATAACTTTATATATACATGTGGTATAAACATAATCCACATTTCAACTTAATAATACAATCCTCAGTCTAGAAGTTCTAGATAGCAATATGAACAAAAAAAAAAAAAACAGCTTCTTTAATTTCATTTCTATAAACAGATCTCCCTTCAGAGCAATATCATCAAACACATAACGTGCAAAAAATCCATTATTTGCTTAACCATTAGATTCAAATCTAAAACAGGCAGAGTGAGCATACCGGCAATGAACTGCAACGCTCCCATCTGAACTCAAAAATGAAGCGTATTTGGCATGGGCCAAAATCCTGAAATTCTGTACATTTGGGTCACTACAACTACCACTATCCACCAAGCACCACCTCCTCCTCAGCCACAGGCTTGAAACCTCAGGAGGGGAAATGGCGGCGGCGGCGGCATCTAGTGCCTTAGCCGCCGGGGGGATGCCAGAGGCGGCCTTGTTGTTGGACCACGAAGCCGCAACGACTTGAGCCACGCCGATGTTGCTGCAGTTCTGCGAGCCTTGATGCTGAGCTGGCGCACGAAGTTGGGCGGGAACCTGAGGATCAGAGAAGACAGACCGTAGCCTCTAGATCCCTGACTCAGTGAGTTAGGGCGCAGGCCGGCGCCGGGGCACTCGTGACGCGGAACCCGGCCCGAAAAGTCCGGATCCGAGCGCACTCGAACGAGGGAAACACCGTGGGACAGCTAGAGATAGCCATGGTTGAATTGGAGAGGTAAAAATCCGATTTTTTGTTTATGCTTTTTCACGCTACGGCGGCTTCCCTCTCCCTGTGATTAAAAATAGAAAGGCTAGTAAAAGAGAAGAAAAAATAAAAAATCTAAAGGGGGAAGAAGAGAATCGTTTGGGAATTGGACTCTTTCTCGTATATATATATAGCTCCTATGGATGCGGTTTGTTCGGGTACTCGGCTCTGTCGTTTTGCGCCTACGATGTTGTCGTATGGGTCATGACTTTAACCATAGTTAAATTCCTTCTTAACCATGGTTATACCAAGGTCCAAGTTGATGGCTAGTTGGCTCCACATGCTCAAATATTTTTAAAAAAATTGATTAGAAATGGCGGTTCTAACTGGAACTGTCGGTTCCGGAACTGTCCAATTATGATTTCAGTTCCGATTCCGGCTATCTTGGAACCTCGAATCGACGATTCCGAATCGAAACCGAATCTTGGGCACCCCTACTTCTAATGTCTTATTACTCAACCTCGATATAATAGTAGATGAATAAATTATAGTGAATCAATAAGCTATTCCCATGAGTGTCAATCTACTAATTGAATATTAATTATCTAATTGAATTACCTATGTAGACGAGGTCATCATTATCTGGTGAGTGGTTACCATGGAAAAGAACAAAGGCCATCATTCGCATTAGATGGCACAATGAAAAGAAGGCCACTACACCATTGTTATTAGTGGCCCGTGCCATGTCATTGTCAAATTGAATGTGTTGAGCATAACACACACACACACACATATATATATATATATGTATGCGCATTTAATTATCTATTTAGATTTTTGTTGGGATGAAGCGCATGCTTCAATTTAGTTTAAAAGTTAACTTTATGTCAAAGGTCATGAATTCGAATATTCGCGTCACCGATAAAATAAAATTTACAACAACAACAATAATAATAAGATACAAACAAAAATATATTTAAAAAATAAAATAAAAGACGGACCCCCCTTTATAAATGATGTTTTGATCCCATATCATAATGTTTGAAAGATGAGGTCTTGAGCTCATCTATATAAGAGAAGCCAATGATCCCTTAATTTAAGACAATTCTTTAGTTTAAAAAAAAATAAAATTAATATAAGATTGTTTTAAGGAAAGATTAATCTTTCCCCAAAATGTCGAATCTTTCAATAGTTTGATTTCCAAATTGTTAAATTATCAAACAATTTATTTGACGTATTGACCAAGATTAAAATATTAAAATGATAAATCTGTCAAATTTTAACGAATCCGTCAATAACCGTAACCAAACAAACGCATAGTATATTTAATTATATTATTATATTGAAGTTGATAGATATACTATTCCAATATGAAAAGTTTCAGTGCAACGTCTACTTACCACTTGCCAGCAAGTTGTTATTAAATTAAGAAAGCATAGCTAGCAATTAAATAATAGGGACTCGCAAATTGCTCGAAAATGAAATGATAGATTTCAACATTATTTATTTATTTATTACTCAGTATTATTATTATTATGATTATTATTTCTACATATTAAAATCAATACTTGCAACTTGTTGATAAGTTATAAAGTATCAAAAAATTAAAATAAAAATGTTCAGCCATGCCTAGCTGGTAGTTGACACCAATGGCCATTTTAATTTCTATGTGGACGTGGTCCACCACCGACCAAGACTGATGCAACTTCACAACACAACATTATCATAATGACATAATACAATGAACTTGGCAAATATATATATATATATATATATATATATATATATATATATATATTATATATATATATATATATGTGTGTGTGTGGTTGTGTGTGAGATTCAAATTTGAAAGAAAGAACAAAATTAATTTAATTTTTTAAAAGATTTTAGTGGTTTTTTTTTATTTTTTTTTTTTGGTGAGATTTGGTGTATATTATCTACTTTAATTTTGAGATGATTGATGTGATGAAAATCATGAATTAATATTTTAACTTGAGTATTATATGATTATGCTGCAATTGAGAGGCCGATATTGTGGATGAAAAAGGTTACCTAATGTTTGGTAAAGTTTTAAAAGAATCAGAAAAATTTAGATAAAGAATTATTTGTTTTGTGTGCACGCGTGGACGCGGGAATGGAGGGGTAAGACCCCGAAAGAAATAAAGCCTAGCTGGCATCGAAATTCTGCGGACCGTCATTTAACTACTCATTGCTTGATAATGTTTAAATGAATCAAGAAAATATCCAAGAAAAGGACAAACTCTTCACTGTACAGGGTTTGTAGTGTGAGTCGCCACAAAACATTATCTTCTCAAGGGGTGGGATCCCACATCAGTTTTACAAAAGAAATCGCAAAATGATACTTATATCATAATTTTATTTTTAATTTGATTATCATATCAGAACTTCTCAACTTATAATAAATTAATAAAAATTTAATTAATATAAAAATTGTTTAATCAATGATTATATAAAGGGAAAGCAACATTTTTTTAAAAAAATAATTGAAATAAACATCAACTAAACATAGTGAAATTGTTAAAGCTGGAGCTTTGTAAGAATCCATGACACATTATTATACTTCATAAATAAATAAATAAATAGGTTGCAAAAGTTATATCAACCGTCCGATTGGGGTTATAGAGTTATAGTGGATGGATACTTTGCATCCCAGCCCTTGACTACATATCCCGACATAACATTCGGAATATGCTTTTTTTCTTAGTATCCACTCCCTACACGACCCCACGTGCCTACTAATTCTGTCTTGTTTGTTTAAGGAGTACCATGCATGAAGCATAGATTTTGGCATTATTGATTATTGACGGATTTGTCAAAGTTTGATAAATTCGAAATTCGATCATTTTAGCGCATTCATTGAGTCAAAATGTTGAAACTAATCTTATTATTATTGTTATTGTAGTAATTGAATGAATGTCTTTATATGTATTTTTTTATATGTTAGTTAATATAAACAATTAAATTTAACATACTATGCCAATTCACTATACACTAAGCACTAACCTCTAACTAAATGATCACCAACAATGAGCTGTCCGCATGCATGAACAGCTCAGTTAATCACATGGGTAAAGTTTGGGCACAATGATCCGAGATCAAATTTCGCCAACGACAGTGTGGGAGCAACCTCTCAAAGAGAGAGGGATTATTTGTAACTCAATAAACAAAGGTCTAGTCTTTGTATTCATTTACATCTTCTCAGATGCTCTGTTGGGTCCAAACTCTGTGTTCAGCTTAGCCTTAGCTTCCGTAGTCAGTTGAGTTACCGTGATTTACATTCTCTCAGATACTCTATCGGACCTGGAGCAACCTCTCAAAATGAGTGAGACTCTTGCTCTGTCGGGTCTTTTGCGTTGGAGATTAAACCTTTTGGGAACCATGATCACCAAACAATGCATTTAACCTTTTTTTAATGGATAATATAATATGATTAATTAATAATGAATATACAAATGTGTGTGTGTGTCATATTATTTAGTAAATAATGCGTAGTATTTAAGGTTGTGGATGTACCTTCACCAAATCACCAAATGGTTCATCATTGCATTTGTTTAGTTTTAGGAACCTTTGAGTTGGGCCTTTTCTGGTAGGTAACGACTTGCTCAGCCCAAATATTAACACAAAAGCCCATTAACTTATGCCTAGTAGTAGTAGTATTGTCATGTTGTATTAGTAACGTTATATTGTGTACACGGGTTCCAATTCATAATTTTTATAGTGTAGATTCATAAAATTTATATTGTAGATTCATAATTTTTAAATCGTAAAATTCATAATTTCTATACTACAGATTCATATATTTATATTGTAGATTCATAATTTCTGTACTGTAGATTCATAATTTCTAAACTTATAGTTATCAAATTATGAACATATAGTTATGTGATTTGTGAATACGGAGTTCAACAAGTGGGAATATGAACATCGAAAATGAGCATAAAGTTCTGTAATTGTGAATATAGAGTTCAATAATTATGAATATGAAGTTCAAAAATTATGAATATATAGCTTTAAAATTATGAACACATAGTTCAGTCGTTATGAACATAGCACAGTGTGCACCATGCATGGTGCACACAGTTGCACGGCAT
Organism: Ipomoea purpurea; assembly: GCA_009835305.1. Taxonomy (NCBI): domain Eukaryota; kingdom Viridiplantae; phylum Streptophyta; class Magnoliopsida; order Solanales; family Convolvulaceae; genus Ipomoea; species Ipomoea purpurea. Next base: position 25,507 of record VALG01010232.1, read on the forward strand.
AATTTGTCG